>WNWK01005217.1:0-55000 GCA_009830355.1 Cherax destructor | reverse complement strand
CGCAGGCGCAGGGCAGGCGTGGGGCAGGCCTGATACGTTTCGCTACACGAGTTAATTTTTTGCTACACGAAAGCGAAAAAAGCTTATGTTACACGATTTTTTCGTTATATGGGCCTTTCGTTAGTCGGGGGTCCACTGTAATTCTATGATTTCCGGGGTGTTCGTTAGGTGGGGGTCCACTGTATATATAAATGGTCCATAATAAACAATATAGACATTCCAGACACTAAAACATTTCCTCTGTTATTAGTCACATCCTCAGGCCTCTCCTATATTACTTGCTTGCCATTCTGAATTTTCATTCACACAAAAATAGAAGATGTAGTACTCTACAGTGGAACCTTGGTTTTCGTGTGCCCCAGCTTGCATGTAAAACCATAGTTATTCTCCATAAAATGTATATTTTGTTAATATTTTTGGGTGTCTGGAACAGATTAATTGAATTTACATTATTTCTTATTGGAAATATCAAAAAATACATTTTATAGAGAATAACTGTGGTTTTACATGGGGCATACGAAAATCGAGGTTCCACTTTATTTCTCAGATACTAATAAAATATAATCAGGGAAGATTGTTCATGGTTTACAACATCCCAATAATTGAATAAGACCTATGAAAAACCCATAAAACAGACTGGGGGTTGTAGGGGGCTTCACCCGTTCATTGGAATATCAGCAAAAACTGAATATTTCCATTACTCTTACTCAATTTCAAGCTACTTCCAATCCTGAAACCAATCATAATAATCTCTATTTAAGTAATATGCCTTCTATTCTATCAAACGATACAAAGAAACAACCACAAAAACCATAAAAAATACCAGAGAAAACACCGAAAATTCACTATTTTAATTCATACACATGGTCAGTTTTTTTTTACCATGATGCACTGCATGGGTCAAGACTTTATATATGGTGCACACTCACAATACAAACCCATTCTCATATCTAAACCAAAATTTACCACTCAGCTCATCTGAGTGAGCTGAACTCATGATGTAGAACTACTTCAGGGACCCCTGGCCTCAGTCTCATAGTTCTATATGACAGCCGGTGTAGAACTACTTCAGGGACCCCTGGCCTCAGTCTCATAGTTCTACATGACAGCCGATGTAGAACTACTTCAGAGACCCCTGGCCTCAGTCTCATGGGTGTGGGCAGTGAAAGGGTTAAAAAAAAAACTATTTTATTTTGGACGGTGTAATGCTGAGATGTTTGTAATGTAACCCAATTTATTTAATTATATTTAGTACAATTTTATTTTTCACATTCATTTTTCAGAAACACTCTCCCCTTCATTCAATAAAGGTCTAATATATTTAATGTATTTGCTGTGCATATCAAATATAGGCATGAAAAAAAATTCTTTTCATAAATTCTATAATTTAGGAGTTCATATTAAAAATTTAGTGCATCATGACTACTTCATATATAATAAATAACGAATAACCTTATGAATTGGATGTCAACAAAGTTAAGTCTTTTATGCCAATCTTTGACTGTTTTTTGAATAACTGATATACAGTGGACCCCCGCCTAACGAGCACCCCGGAAATCGTACAATTATGTAAGTATGTGCTTGTGGAAGTGTATTTTTGGGGGTCTGAAATAAGACTAACCTGCGTGACATTATTTCTTAAGAAGTAAATTCGTTCAGTAATGGCACTTGAGTAGGCTTCTAGAATGAATTTTGCTCGTTAGACGGGGGTCCACTGTACTACATACACAATGTAAGGTACAGTGGACCCCCAGTGTTCGTTATGCTCCAAACTCGAACAATTATGTAAGTGTATTTTTGTAAGTGCTTTTGTAAGTGTATTTTTGGGGGTCTAAAAGGACTAATCTAATTTACATTATTCCTTATAGGAACAAATTCGTTTGGTAACGGCACTTGAACAGCCTTCTGGAACGAATTAATTACGAACACCGGGGGTACACTACTACAAATTCAAAAGAAATTTAAGAGGAAGGAGAAGGAAATATTTAGGCTGTATTCAGGAAAAATAAGATTGACAAAAGTATTTTTTACTGATGGGAATGGCAAGATACATGGAGTTTTATAACCCTTTCACTATCGATGCCGTAATATTACAGCTTGCAAGCCAGTGCTGGTGCCATAACATTAAGCCAAAATTCTAGCAGCTTCCAATCTCACTGAAGAAAGCTGGTAGACCTATATATGAGAGAATGGGTCTGAGTGGTCAGTGTGCACAGTATAAAAAAATCCCGCAGCACGCAGTGCATGAGAAAAAATCTCCGACTGAGTTTTTGGTTTAAAACACCGACTTTGCGGTGTATTTTCGTATGGTATTTATGGGTATATTCTCCTTTTCATTTGACAGAATAGAAGATATATTACAGAAATAGAGATGATTTTGAATGGTTTACAGACTAAAAGTACCTTGAAATTGAGCTCAAAGTAGCAGAAATGTTCGATTTTTGCCGATGTTTAAGAGTTAACAAATGACGTAACCGTCCAATACGTGTCCAACTGGCCAGTCTAATACGCAGTCATGAATGGATTGACATTATCTATACCATTATTATAATAATGCAGTAGTCTGCATAACAGTAAATCTTCTATTTTTTGTGTGAATAAAAATTCAAAATGGAAAGCAAGAGTAATATAAGAGGGGCCTGGAGATGTGACTAATGAACAGAGAAAAATGTTATTTTAGTGCTAGGAATGTTTGTATTGTTAATTCAGGACCCTATTTTGAAATTGGCCTTGAATTGTTTACGAAATTGGCCAAATTACCAATTTCTGACCACTTTATTGGGTAGTTGAAATCGGTAAATGAGTGGTTTCTTGTACTCAATCAATACAACAAATGGAGTTCTAGCAAAATAGCTATGAATTTGGTCGACTGGAACAATGAAATTGGCTGAAAATAGAGCTCAAAGTGGGCGAAATCGCCGATGCTTAAATATTGCCGAGATCACTAACTTCACGAGAGCGTAATTCCGTAAGTTTTCCATCAAATTTCATACTTTTGGTGTCATTACCATCAGGAAAAGATTCCCTATCATTTCATAAGTTTTTTTTTTTAATTCTTCGACACTGAAAGCTAGTCTGTGAGCAGGGATCTCGACAGTGAAATTGTTAAAATAGCTTAAGGTATAGTTTTGTTATTACACTGGTATTATATATTTCTAAGTAATGTTTAACAAAAAGAAAATTGTAGGATATTATCTATGGTAATATGTGTATCTATTATCTGCTAATGATTCTTGCATCATCTCCCCCCCATGGCAGTCTCAAACCAGAAAATATACACAGGACTAAGATCTATTAATAAACATTAACCCTTTGGGGGTACAAGGGGGGTCTCTGAAACTCGTTCTCAGGGTCCACGAATTTAAAAAAAAAAAAATTATTTTTTCTTATGGAATGATTAGAGAATCTTTTTCCGATCATAACGCCACAAAAATTATGAAATTTGATTGAAAACTAACGGAATTATGCTTTTGCGAAGTTAGCGGTAGCCATGACACTTACGCATCGGCGATTTCGCCCACTTCGAGCCCTATTTTCGGCACATTGCAATGTTTCAGTCTACTAAAATTATAGCTATTTCGCTAGAACTCCATTTCTTCTATCGATTGAGTACAAGAAACCGCCTATTTACCAATTTCAACTACCCAAAATAGTGGTCAGAAATGGCAATTTGGCCAATTTCACACAAATTTCAAACGATGCCAATTTCAAAATAGGATCCATAATAAACAAGACAGACATTCCTGGCACTAAAATAACATCTTCTCTGTTCATTAGTTACGTCTCCAGGCCCCTCTTACATTACTTTTGCATTCTATTTTGAATTTTTATTCTCACAAAAATAAAAGATTTATTGTTATGTATACAACTGCATCATTTAAAAATGGTATAAATAATATCAGAGCACTTGTGCATGAATATCAGACTCGCCAGTTGATGTGTATTGACGCATGGCTTGATTTGTTTACTCTTGAACATCGTCAAAAATCGAACATTTTCGCTACTTTGAGCTCAATTTCAAGGTACTTTATTGACAAACCATCAAAATCATCTCTATTTCTGTAATATATCTTCCATTCTATCAAATAAGAACAAGAAAACGAGAATACAACAATAAATACTATACGAAAATAGACTGCAAAGTCGCTGTTTTAAATAAAAAACACGGTCAGAGTTTTTTTTCCTCATTATGCACTGTGTGGTGCAGGAATTTTTTTATACTGCGCACACTGACCCCACAGACCCATTCTATCACATCTAGGACTAACAGCCTGTTTCTGCTTGATTTGAGGGCGCTAGAATTTAGGCGTACTAGTACGTCAATAACCCCAGTGCGTAAGACGTACTAGTACGACCAAAACCCGAAAGGGTTAAAGTAGATCTATGGGTATAATGAACCTAAGTACAAGTGTAAGATTTACCTGTCAACATTCATCTATCAGGCTTCAGTTTCACACTCATAATATACAGCAGTACCTCCCTTTATGGTTGCACACTACTTGCATCATCATGAAGTAGAAAAAAGAATACGAAACATAGCATCTTACAGTACATGTCACCACACTTCATTACGAGAAGAAGAGGTTAAAACACTTTGATTAATCTACTATGTGTTAGCAAAATAGTTGTGTAAGCACTAATATCAATGTACTACTGTACTAATATCACGGAAAACATACAATAATCAACAAATTGTATGCTTTATTCGATGATGAATCATTATCAGAGTACGTACAATACCATAAACCATATTATAATCTCTGATTCATAACTGCATTAACACAATATATAAGCAAATAATTGTTACATATAAAATGCATACTAATTGTGCATATCTAAACTTGGAGCTAATCTAAATTACTATTAAGTTAGCTGTATTAAATATCTGTTGTGGTATACATACGGTAATAAAATCTCATGGATATTTGAACATGACCCATAATGTTCCATAAACTTATGCAAATCCATTAGTTTGCCAGATGCAAAATTAATATTTTCCCAAACTTTAATTAATCCAGCAGTTGAATAATGCTTCTTACAATCACCATCGCCTCTTTGAGATGTGATTTACATCTCTATTAGATATTATCCCAGTTTTGTGTTCAATAATGACAAAAAATCAAATGGTAATTAATAAATTTTGATTCAGCATTCAAAGTCAATCTCGTATCACAGTGTTAGTATCTTGATTATTAATTATATTTTAAAATGGGCAATTGATATGAAATGTGTCACATAAAAATAGATGCTTGGCCAGTAATTCCACTGTCAACTTACCCAAATTCAACAATAACATAGCACTATGTGCTAGGTTATTTTTAATATGTTGTGTAAACTCTATTTAATTATCCTAAACTCTATTCATAAACCTGAATAACCTATTAAAATATATTTTCTTAACTTACATACAGTATAAAATTTATTAATACGTAATCTAGAATAATAAAATTGCTATGTGTCTTGCTAATAACAAAGAAAAATAAAAGCTATGAACATAGAAGCAACATGATTTCTTAAGTCATTGTTTGTGTGTAAGCATGTGGCTCATTAAACTTGATCTTTGGGCAGCCCGGTAAGGACAAACTGAACAAGAATACGGCTTCTCTCCAGTATGAATACGAATATGATTAGTCATTGTATCTTTTGTAGATGAGCGATAAGAGCAGTGTGGGCAGGTAAATGGTTTTTCTCCAGTGTGAGTACGAATATGCCTTGTCATGTAGTCTTTTCTATAAGAGGAATATGGACAGTAGGGACACTGGTGCGGCGTGATCACACTATCTCTTCTGGTGTTCCTCAAACCATCACTGTTCGGTCCCACCTGTCGGAAACGCCTAGCTTAATTACTGCAATCACGTACAACCAATACTACCTATTTAAGAATTAAGGTACAATTTATCAACTCAATAAAATTACTCAATGCAATACTATAATTCTTTTTTTTTTACAGACCTATTATCCATTATTTTCAATTAGATTTAGTAAATATCAACACAAATAAAAAGGATCTCAATAAAAGGCCAAGAAAACTATCCAGCTTTAAGTAAAATCCTAGCATGCCCCTCACCAAGACCATGGGATTCAAGCATGGACACTTAACACATTCAACAGGGCATTACATACTTAGGAAAAGCTCAAAACAGGGTGACCAAAACAAATAATGTAGAGTAGAAAAATATAATTTGACATTTGCTAAGAAATGTTGAAGATAACACAACAGAAAGTGATATATGGTACATGTTTTCTGGAGTAATTGTACCATGTATTATTGAAAGGTGCTGAAACTGTCATCACCACCTACTCACCCTAACCTAAATACTCATACTGTAAATTACTTTCAAAAATGCTCAATGTTATTTTCCTATAAGATAATTTCAATTTTTACTATTATGTTACCATCCTACTAAACACTTGTAACAATGTAATATCATCATATTGTAATTTGAACAATCTAATATTTAAATATAACAAAATCAATTTCTCTAATATTATGTACATAGTCTATAAGCCATTAGATTAAGCTGCCCTTAATGCCATGGCATGTTAGTGGCTCTCCTTGCACTTCAGTTTATGATTGTAATTACAAAATCTATGTAAACTTGCAATGAAATAAAAATTACGTATATTCTATTCTATTCTAATTATGGATTGAAGGGTTGCAACAACCCCGAGTGACTCTGAGAACAACTAAATCCTTGGACTGGTTTCACTCAATAATACTTGCCAATTCTGTTGTATCTACTACATATGTTACCTAACTGTTGGGAGATTAACTACCAGTATACTTTTGTAAACGAATTTCATTTACCAGGTAATTCATGCTAAGACATTTACTTAAATAAAAATATGCAATACAATGGATGTTAAAAAAAAAAAGAATACCACATGGAATTAAAAATTCTATTACAGTACTGCATATCACTAAAGTCTCTTACCACTGCAACTACTATAAGTAATGGTGATAGTATATAATTTATATTCACCACAATTATTAATGGAATATTTAAACATGATACACTACATAACAGGTACTATTAAGTGGTGAAAAATTCTGGTATATACCTTTGATGAGTTTCAAGAGTTTCACTGCTCTCGGAACCCAGCCATGGGCCAGGCTCGTAGAGTAGAGAATGGCTGTACACATATGGCTTAAGCATAAATGGAGGGAGGCAGGGATAGCTATGTAAATATTGCTACATCAAAAACAGTATTCTCTCTGGAGTACAAAACAAACTCATATCTGGAAAACTATTTACTACAGAAAAATAATTATCAGAAAGGAACTTTAATGAAACATTTAGCATGTAGAACAAGCTTCTTTGGTCAACACAGAGAGGTGGACAAAAGGAATATTTATATAAGATGAGTCAGGCGAGTGGCTGGGCAGCAAGGTCACAGAATGTGCGACAATGCCCAGTCACTCACCTCACTGTGTTTGTATATCCACCTCCATGTATTCACTGCAGAAGCCTGTTTTATAAGCAAAGCATCTCAATAGTTACCCTCTGAAAATTGTGCCTTTATCTTTTCTGTCAGCCTTGAGCCACTGACCACCAAAATTTCTTATGCAGACATAACTTTGTGTTATTTGTTTTATTAGTTGCAGAGGAACTCTAGGAATGTACCCTCCCCCCCAAGAATATGTATGGACGACTGTATTTATACAAAAGAGGTTAGCATGAGTCACCACTGCAACCACAGTTGCATGCTTTAATGGAAGAGTATCCTGCCAACACTCCAGTAGCGAGACTGCTGAGCCACATGGTGACAAAGTCAAGTGTTTCAATATCAAGCCACCAGAAATAGCATGGCATCTTATAACAAATAACAATACTGTATTGCAAGAATAACTATACTGTACAATTTTATCAAAAATATAAAGTAAAAATTTAACTTTTATTCAGAAACTGAATCACTGACTGTTCAAACTGCCTAATTAGGCAGACTGTGATGGCTGTGTAACCCTCAGGATACTCAAAACTAAAGCTTGGTCCCAGGTCAGGCTTCAAAGGTAGAACCTTCAAAACCAGTCCCAGGTAAAACTTGTATGAAGGACTCCTAGCCCTGAACTTAGCAAGATACTATACATTACTACATACAGTGGAACCTCGGTTTTCGTATGCCCCAGTTTTCGTAGGATTTAGTTTTCGACTACCTTTTTCGACAAAATTTTGTCCCAGGTTTCATACATCCGCTCGGTTTCCGTAGAAATGAAAATGGTCCGTACCAAACGTGTCTGCGTGACTCAGCCACTCGAGCGCCCACACAAAGCATCCCATGCATTCGTGACTCAGTCTGCCTTTGTTTCTTGTTGAGTGAGCATCACCCCGCGTGTTCATCCGAAACATTTTGTAACAATCCATTGTTTTTTGTGCTTGTTGAGTGCGACTGCTAAATAAGCCACTATGGGACCACAGCTGAGGAAATTGCTTCAGAGGAGGAAAAGAGAGGGGAGAATGTGCCTTCTTCAGTGATTAAGGACATGTGCAAAGTGTAGTGAGTTGCAAAGTTTTGTGAAGAAATATCACCCTAACAAAGCTGTTGCAAGCCATGTCTGTAACATGTTCAATGACAATGCCTTGTCCCATTTTAGGCAAATCTTAGAGATGCCAGAAACAGACCTCTGTGAACAGATTTTTTGTGCAACAGGGGTACAGTGACTCTCAAGCTGGCCCTAGTGCCAGTAAAAGACAAAGAAGGGAAGTAATCCTGGATAGGGCCTTGATACCTTAAGTCCTTATGGAAGGGGATTCCCCTTCCAAACAATAACCTCTCCTCCTTCCTCTCCCCTCCTCGCTGTCTTCCATATGCCAACAAGAGTCTTTAATAACGGTAAAAGTGATGTTAAATGTTCATTTATAGATTTCATTAGTCATTTATATTTATTTTTCGTGTAAAAACTATAGTTATTCTCTATAAAATTTATTTTTTTGTTAATATTTTTGGTTGTCTAGAACGGATTAATTGTATTTACATTATTTATTATGGGATATATTGCTTCAGTTTTCGTACGATTCGGTTTTCGTACGATTTGTTTTCGTCACTTTTTAGAACGGAATAATCACGAAAACCAAGGTTCCACTGTATAATGAGTGCTCGCTCAACTGTACATTGATTATCCGACTGTCCTTGTGGCCCAGCTGCCTTCACAGCATCCACATTATAAGAAAGGCACATCTGTATATCTATTAACCATTCCATGAGAAAGGGGTTGGGTTTTTCTCCTACCAAACATATGAATTTAGATATTCACAATTCTTAACAAAATTATACCAAATAGGAATGCACCATACGTACACCAAACCACCACATACCAAGGATGATGTATATGATATGATAAAGTAACAACAGAGACAAAAAGTAAAGTCAGCCCACTGTGCCTGCTTTCGTACATTTACCTGTACTCCTATGGCTATAATCACAGCAGCCTCTCCGGTTCACAGTACATTAAAGAGACTCTAACAACTAAACGGTGCATAGGTATTATATACTATTCTGTACAATCCTGTAATGTAGAAAAGGGCAACACATTTAGACTTTTGTGAAAACAGTATTTTTAATGATCCATAATTTTGTTTACTTATTTTTGCTAAAAAAATTGTCTATTTTTTCAAGAAAAACGGCTTCTGCCAAAAGTTTTAGGATGTACACATTGAAGCGCCTCTACCTAGCACATTGTGTGGTGTTAGGGAGTGTGTGTTACAAGTCTTTTCTGGTTCTCTTTATCAAGTGTCAGTGCAAGCTGTAGTTCAGCATAATACATAATTGGTTTTCAAAGTGGCGACTGAGGTTACACTGTCAACTTTCAATAGGAAGCATTAATATTACACTCATGAGGAAGTGCTAAATCTATAGGGGTTATACAGTGCCTGTGAGAATGAGAGGCATTCAGGATCAATCCAAGGAAGAGAAGCACAGGACCAATTCCTTAGATCAAGAGCCTCTCACTGGCATCATAGAATCCCCTTTGAGGGTTGGAAGCCTAAGTTATAGAAGATTGTACAACCTTTAAATATTCATATAACCTTCTATTTTATTCTTCAAATTTTTAAATTCTTGAATTCTCAATAAGTTTAATGAACATGTGCAAGTGCTTTAAGTTTCAAAACAATGTGAAGAGATATTTATGATGTACAGAAACCAAAATGGCAATCAACGTAAAGAACACTAAAACAAGGTATCCCCTACCAAAGATACCTAATTCAGACAATACGGTACTATAATTAACACACTACATGCACATAAAACTCATTTTCGCTCAACGTTGCCAAAGGTTACGTGACCATAATCAAATCTAACGATGCAACATTTTAAGCTGAATCAACTATGAATACACAAAGATTACTTGCACACTTTTTATTGCATGAACATGTTCTTGTAAGTCTACAAATCTGGTATTTCCAAAGCAAAGTTTAAAAAATAAAACTTTTTTAAGCAAAAATGAAAATACAGTGCCATACTTCTAAATCACTTAGAAAAACCAACATTTTGAAAATAGCCAAGAGACAAAACTAGACACACTATCCTTTCTCTCAGATCCTTCATAGCAGGTATTGCTATTCTGGAATCCTCCATAGCAGGTATCCCTACTCTGGGATCCTCTATAGCAAGGATTCCTACTCTGGGATCCTCTATAGCAAGGATTCCTACTCTAGGATCTAAGCTTCCCAAAGCATCAACAGATAACTGTGGGAGCCTCCATAGAAGGTATCCCTAATTTTGTATCCTCCATAGCACACATCCCTATCCTGGGATCCTCTATAACACTAATCCTTAATCTGGATCCTCCAAAGCACAGACTCCTATCTTTGGGGTCCTCCTCAGCACCAATCCCTACTTTGGAACGAGTAGGGAGGATTTTAGACTAGTAATCAAATTATTATTCTGTTTTATGTTTTCAAAATGTGGTTTATTTTGAGTGACATGTACATATGTTGACACCTTTGTATTGACATAAATAGTACCTTATTTAAAATCTTAATACTTGTATTAAAAACTAGTGACTTCATAAACCAATCATTATTAATACTTGAATGTCATTTAAGCTGTCACCTCTAAAGCTAAAGAAAATTTGCTGCAATAATTGATACATTGTACAAAATACGCACTGCATATTAAATCAAAGTGCTTAACTGGGATGAATAACATATATGAATAGCTAGTTCATGAAAAACAAAGCCAAGTTAAAAAAAAAAATGCATAAACACCTCAGGTACATGAAAAGTACAAGTACAAACCAGATATTAATTGCTTCATTCCACAGATTGTCCATCTATCTATAAAATTTGATTAAATAGAATAAAAAAACTGCAGTTCATCAATGGCCTTTACTGAACTATTTAATTTAATCTTTGTTATTTGGCAACAACAATTAAAAATTCTCACATTACTGTAAGAGACCTGTATAACAGTAAAGGATTTAGTTTAAACTGTAAATTTAATTTAATGATGGGCAATGTCACTTTCTGAGTTTCTATAATATACAGTGGTACCCTGAGTTTTGGCCTTAATTCGTTCCCATAAAGAATAAAGTAAATTAGATTAGTCCATTTCAGACCCCCAAAAATACATTTACAAAAGCACTTACAATAATACACTTACATAATTGTTCAGTCGGGAGCTGTAGGAAACTTGGGGTACCACTGTACAATTATATTTATTAAAAATATGCATTACAGTGGACCCTCGCTATTCAAACACTCCAAACTCGCCCTTTTATGTAAGTTTATTATTGTAAGTGATTTTATAAGTGTATTTTTGGGGGTCTGAAATGGACTAATCTAATTTACATCATTTCTTATGGGAATAAATTAGTTTGGTAACAGCACTTGAACAGCATTCTGGAATGAAGAATGTTCGAATAGAGAGGGTCCACTGTATATGATTTTTTTATTTTCTTTCAATTAATTCTGCTGAAGACAATAATTGTACAATATTAAAATCGCATTACTGCATTAGATAAAGTATTTCTTTAAAACTTCCTTACAAGCAACTCTGTCCACTCAATATTCTATCAGGTGTCATGTGCAGAAACAAGCAAATCCTAGTTTAAGGATTCAACATGAGCTTACAAGAAGCACTATTTTATCTAAGTAAATAAATGAAGTTTAACAAATTATAACTGCTCGGGTAACAAAAAAAAAAATAGGGTTCTCAAATTCTATTTAAATGAAACAAGGCAGTTTTGTTAGATTAATTCCTAAGGAAGTGGGTTTCCTGACACTTTCAAAAGGATAATGCTGCTGAAACTTGAAACTTTGATCTATTGTGAAAATATACTTCATTTTCTTTTGAGTCCAAAAGAATTTACTCAACTTACGAGATTTCAAATTACAAAGAGCCTAAAATGAGCCTTCCAAATAACGGGATATGAAAATAAACCATTATAGCAATACTGTAATATTACTTTTAAGACATATTAATATAATAAAGATTAATGCAAATGAACATTAAAATATATTTAATTTTATTAAATAACTCATGTCTTATGTGTAAGCATGTGACTCAATAAAGCTGACCTCTGAGCAGCACAATAATGACATGAAGGGCAAGAAAATGGTTTTTCTCCTGTATGAATACGGATATGATTTTTCATTGTATATCTCGTAGATGATCGATATGGGCAATGAGGGCACGTATATGGTTTTTCTCCCGTATGTGTGCGAATATGCTTTGTCATGCCATGTTTCCTAACTGTGGAATATGAACAGTAGGGACACTGGTGCATCATGCTGACTGCTTCTCTCCCGCTATACCTCGAACCGTCTTTGTTCGGTCCCACCTGTCGGAAAGCCTATCTTAATTATTGCCATTTTAAAATATTGATTTGTTCATAATTAAAACAACATTTATTTTTTCTAAAATAATATTCTTGAGGTGCTTTCAAAAAATTCATTTTAAACTGCTTTATAACAAAATTTTGAGAACTATTAAAGATTAGTTAATAAAATATTTAATTACCGTAGGCATTAATTTACAAAACATGAATAGTGCTACATTTGACACTAAAAACTGTATGTAATCTGTAAACATTATATCCCGCAAGGTAATTGCAAAACTATCTATAAAATAGGAGATTCCTAACATACAACTGAGCTGCAATTATGTTGCTTCAGCTTACAAATGAGTTGCTTTCATAAAAATAATAGAAAAAAATACTGCTGTTTCACATGTTTGTACTGTGAATCAGCTGTTATAAACAGTACTTGGCTTCTAAGACCTGGCTTGTCAGTGCACGTGTGTGTGTGTAAGAGGCTTCCTACATGTGATCAGTTACAGTAGTTATAACACTATGATCTCAACAACCATCTAGTTTCAATTGGTGACAATTTTCTGAAGTTGTGAAGAAGTCATTTTGCCAATCATGTAAAAGACCATACACTAACAGAAAGAAACAAAGAAACAAAAAGACATTTTGTTTTACAGCTAAGACAATATTTAACTCTGGATTATGGCAAAGATCTGACATAAACAATGGCATTTTGAAATTATTCCAAAGTAGTGTAAATTGTAAGTAACGTCATTTTCAAATTTAATATATATTCTGTATGTAATTCACTAACAAATGCCAGTACTGTACATGCTTTAGTCCAAAAACAAAACCTCAACTTTTCATAAGCACAAAATTAAGCTCATATTTAATTACATGAAAATGTACATGAAATGTAAATTATACATTATTACTAGCTGGAAAATACAGATATTGTGTCAATGTATATACAGTGGTCCCTCGGTTTTCGTGCATCTCCAAACTCGAACATTTATGTAAGTGTATTTTCGTAAGTGCTGTTGCAAGTGTATTTTTGGGGGTCTGAAATAAACTAACCTACATGACATTATTTCTTAAGGAAGTAAATTCGTTCGGTAATGGCACTTGAGCAGCATTCTGGAACGAATTTTCGGCGAAAACCGAGGGACCACTGTATACTATTTCATGTAAATGAAAAAATTGCATATCAGCTGCACCTGTTAATGATTCTTATTTCCACACAAAGTGCTACATCATTTTATTAAAAATTAAGTAGGTATTAACCCTAAAACTTTTAGCAATGTAATCCATGACACAAAATTATAACACGACTAGAAACAAAGGATGGATCTTGGTGACCAACTCGTCACACCACAAAAATCAAAAGAATCCTTAAATTAAGCCCTACTTTGACAGAATATCTTACCTCTTATATACAAAATTAATGTCTAGTCAAAAACATTTTGTCCCTTTGATACAAAATTGGAGTATGTACTTATTATTCTGGCAGTCACAGGCTAAGCATGCATTTTTGTGTAAATAATAGTATTCCAGACATCAATGTCAATGAGATCAGTGGTCCTTTGTACACTATACCCATACTTTGTGTTGAAAAAAATATAAAATTATAAATACAGTAGGACCCCCATATCCGCAGGGATACATTCCAATGACGTGCTGTGGATACCGAAACAATGAATAGTGGCAAACCCTATATGTAAGTCCTATATATATACCTATTATAAATTTTAATTGATAAATTCTGCACAATCAGTGGAGACTTATCACTTTTTACTGATGGGAAGCACTTCACAGCTTTTCTTAGGCTTTGAAAAACTGCCAGCTTCTCTACTTTGCACTTTGGGGCCATTATTGTGCAAAATTAAGAGGTATTTTTGGGCCACAGTAAACCATGGATAACTGAAACCGCCAATACCGAATTGTAAAGATACAGGGCCGGCACTCTGAAGGAGGGGTGTTAATGTTGCAGTTTTATAACTGTAGTGTAAAGCACCCCTCTGGCAAGACAGTGATTGAGTGAATGATGATGAAAGTTTTTCTTTTTCGGGCCACCCTGCCTTGGTGGGAATCGGCCGATGTGTTAATAAAAAAAATAAAAAAAAGGGGGTTCTACTGTACAGAAGCAGATCAGTAATCCTGCAGTGATTTGTCAGTAAGATTTGATAAAACAAAAAATTTAACACAACAGATATCTCCCACTAAAGCAGGGCGAGCCGAAAAAGAAATAAACTATCATTATGCCAAAATAACAAAAATATATGCAGTGCAATGTAATTTACTTTAATACCTAAGAATAATTATTAACGAAGATTTTATTCAAAGTGTAATTTGCAGTAACACCACCTACAATGCAACTTCACATACAACAACTCTGCTGCAATGAGATCATAAAAAGAATACACACCCAAAATTTTGAAAACAGTAATACAGTGGACCCCCGCCTAACAAGCAAAATTCATTCCAGAAGCCTGCTCAAGTGTCATTACCGAACGAATTTACTTCCTTAAGAAATAATGTCACGTAGGTTAGTCTATTTCAGACCCCCAAAAATACACTTTCACAAGCACTTACAATATTATACTTACATAATTGTATGATTTCCGGGGTGCTCGTTAGGCGGGGGTCCACTGTACTATGCACCATAAAGCATGAAAGAATCAGCATACCGTCAAATTCCAGGCAAACTTTGGGTACTACACACTTTTTTTTTTTCCTCTAATAATTAGATCCTAAGAGTTGAATGTCTGTAGAGGCACAGAGGCTCCTTTTACCACATCACATCACATACATTTACTATCTTGGAGTGTCACCACCCTAATGTACTGTATTTATCAAACTATTCTGAATATTTTTATTGCCCCTATCTTATCTCTGGATATTAACCATGTTATTCAAGAGGAATACTAGTGATTCTGGAGATACCAAAAAGAATGATGTATTGTTGGGTTGGGAAAAGCAGACCAGACTAATTACAGAATATTTGAGGACTTCAATATAACTATTAACTACTTACAACTCTTTAACCACACCAACACAAGAAACACAGCCAACCACCTCAGCCCAGTAATGCAACATCAACTCTATCCACACACTTCCATCTTAAGAAGCAACTAAAATGTAAAGTAAAATAAAAAGTAATTTTTACCTAGAGCAAAGTTGTTTGATAAATTTGGATGTGTTTAGAATGTAACCCTATTTCTTTATTTTTCATAAAGTACCGACTTTAAGGAACATAGCCCCACGCATCAGGAGAAGGTTACTGTGCATCATAAATATTGGCATTGCACAATACTGCTTAACCATGTTTAAAAACATTTGATTTTAATGCACCACATAGAGGTAACAAGTTCTCATTTGCAACACATCTTTCCAAAGGTACATTAAGAGTTACACTAATTACGAAGTGATTTGGTAGTTATAATGTTAGAAGTCCTTGCTTTTTCAACTGAGGATAATTCCCAAAACTTCAAATGGGTTTAATTAAAGCTTACAAATAAAACAAAACAAACAGTAATTAGATATCAAGTCGCAAGCTAACAAATCTTATTTTGCTCAAGCAAAAAAAGAGTAAAATGCTTCAGAGGAGGAGGAAAAGAGAGGGAAGAATGTGCCTTCTTCAGTGATTAAGGACATGTGTGCAAAGTGGAATGAATTGCAAAGTTTTATGAAGAAGTATCACCCTAACAAAGCTGTTGCAAGCCATGTCTGTAACATGTTCAATAGCAATGCTTTGTCCCATTTTAGACAAATCTTAAAGAGACGGCAGAAACAGACCTCTCTGGACAGATTTTTTTATGTGACAGGGGTCCAGTGCCAGTAAAAGACAAAGAAGGTAAGTAACCCTAGATAGGGCCTTGATACCTGAAGTCCTTATGGAGGGGGATTCCACTTCCAACCAATAATCTCTCCTCCTCCCTCTCAAAGTCTTCCATACGCCAACAAAGTCTCTTCAGTAAAGGTAAAAGTGATGTTAAATGTTCATTTATCCATTTTATTAGTCATTTATTAGTCATTAATACTTTTGGGTGTCTGGAATGGATTAATTGGATTTACATTTTTTCATATGGGAAATATTCCTTCAGTTTTTGTACAATTGGTTTGAATGGACTTTCTAGGAATTAATTCTATGAAAACCAAGGATTCACTGTAGATACATTAATGCTTCTCTCATCACACAAAAATGTTATGGTATTCTTTTTGTGTGTAGAACTTCTCTTTAGGGACTAAAGATCCTTACATTATAGTTTCAAGGCAGGAGGCAAGGCACCAAGGATGCAGATTTGTTATGTTGCTGCACATTTGTAATGTTATGATTTTAGGATTCCATTAATCATTGTAATCTGGAATTCTGAGACTTCTAGAGAAACTGGATATCCTCCAAAACCCAACAACAGAAATACAAAGCACACAAAAAAAATCCTAACAATAGTTTGGAGTCATGCTAACAACTCTGAGACCATAATATAAAGAAAACTAGATTCTTAACCCTTTCAGGGTCCAAACCGTAGTTCTAAGTCATGAGCTCAGCTCACTCAGATAAGCTTTGAGTGGTAAATTTGGGCCTAGATATGAGAGAATACATCTATGTGGTAAGTGTGCACCACATAAAACAAATCCTGCAGCACACAGTGCATAATGAGAGAAAAAAAACTGAAACCAGTAATTTTTTATTAAAACAGTGACTTTGCAGTGTTTTTTCATACATTTTTTATAGTTGTATGTATTTGCGATTTCTTGGTCTCATTTGATAGAATGGAAGATATATTACTGATATAGAGATGATTTTGATTGGTTTTAGTACTGGAAATGGCTTGAAACTGAGCTCAAAGTAGTGGAAATATTCAATTTTTGCCGATAATCAAGAGTAAACAAATGACATCACACGTCTAATACGCGCCAGTTGGTAGGTCTAATATACGTTCACAAATGTGGTGATATTATTTGTATAATTATTACAATATTGCATTTTTTGGTTTGAATAAAAATTCATTATGTGAATAAAAAATAAAAATGGAATTCATTTGTAAAGACTGAAAAAGTAACTAATGAACAGAGGAAATGTTAGTTTAGTGAGAGGAATGCCTGCATTGTTTATTTTGCACCCTACTTTGAAATTGGAATATTTTGAACTTTGAGTTAAATTGGCTAAATTACCAATTTCCAATCACTTTATTTTGTAGTTGAAACAGTTGACTAGGCGATTTCTTGTGCTCAATCGATAGAATAGAAGTAATACTAGTGAAATAGCTAAGAATTTGGTCAACTGGAATAATGTAATTGGCCTAAAATGGGAGTCAAAGTCGGCAAAATCGCCAATGCAAAAATATCGCTGACACATCAAAATTCGAGAGCATAATTTCGTCAATTTTCAATCAAATTTCGTACTTTTTGTTTTATTACCTTCAGAAAAAATTCTCTACCATTTCATAAGAAAAAATAAGAAATTTTTTTTTGGAAAATTCTTGGACACTGGCACAGCACACCCCTTCCAAAAATGGCCTTGGACCCTGAAAGTGTTAAACCCTAGAGAGATATGCTAAAAAAAAAAAATTGCAAACTGAAATAACTAAAAGTTTTTAAAATAACACAGAAATGTTACTAGTTATTCTAAAATTGTTTTGATCTTTGCTTACACCAATGAGACTTCAAAAAATTATTGAAGGAAATATTTTACACTTAGATCTCACATGATGTTATAATAATATTAAGAGATTTTTTATTTGTTACAGGATATGAAATAAAAAAAATTCTTTTTTGAAGTTTATTTTGATGCACAATTCAAAAAATGAATATAAATAGTGCATTAATTTTGATATGCATTCTTCACACATATACCAAATCATCTAATTAAAAGTAAAACCCATGCCTAGGAGTGTAACCTAACAAGTTTACATATTTTTTCATATTATATTACAACTGCAAATTTCCAGGTATTTAATTAAATTTTGTGTCAGCAGAGGGCCATAATGTTGCTGCTTCAGTTAATCTCCCATGAAATTTATATGCACTTCTAAAAAAAATTCAAGAAGACTTATTTTAAACTTTGTATGCTTAGACATAAATTTCTCCTTGAACCATTTTGTATCAAAATTATGAGCTAAAACTCAAGCACCCATTATATTATCATTGAGTGAGTGTTACTAAGTTTAAAGAAATCGCAAAACTTCCATTTAACTATGACATTTTTGTCTTTCTTTGGAAGCTGGCCTTGTGTAGATATTTCTATAAACAATTCAAGTACTTGCTATATAAATATTTTTTTTTATGTAATCACTTGATAAAGAAAGATTTATATGAAGGAAAAAAGTTATCACTGAAGTCATGTCTCAAGTCAGGCTTCGAGAGGACAATTCTTGAAACTAAGTCACATATAGGAGGATGCAACTTTTATACCATATAAAAAAATAAATATCTTATTCTATAAACATAATTGAGGTAGAAACGCAAAATAATTATCACTACTAGGAAATTTAATTAAGATAACTTTTAAAGAACTAAAACAACTAAAAAAAAAAAAGCATAGCATTTCATATATTTCTTTGGAGTCATGTTCTGTGTGTTAACATGTGAGTTAACAATGTAGACCTCTGAGCAGCACGATAAGAACAATGAGAGCATGAGTAAGGTTTTTCTCCTGTATGGATACGAATATGATTGATCATAGCGTACTTTGTAGATGAGCGATATGGACAATACGAACAGGTAAATGGTTTCTCTCCAGTATGGATACGAATATGTTTTGTCATAACAGCTTTCTTAACCGAGGAATACGTGCAGTAGGGGCACTGGTGCACCTTGACGACAGCTTCTCTCCCACTAATCTTCGAACCATGCATGTTCAGTCTCACCTGTCGAAAATGCCTATCTTCATTAATCTTATCACTGAATTAGCAAGTAGTTCTTAAAAGATACAGTGAATCAATATTTAATCCCCATGTGTCTATAATCATATTTCCACTTTTCCTGAGATAATAACCAAGAGACAGTGCCAAAAAAACATCAAAGATAGCCCTAATATGAACTAAACACTAAAAGTATAAATATGGTAAATCTCCTTAAGCCTAAATATATTTTTGTGTTTTACCTATTAAGTGGAATAAGCTGTTACCTACACTATAATGCATAAATGCACAACCCAAAGGTGTAATCAAGTGTTTCTAGTGATGTGCATTTACAGATACCTGTGGAATGAGGGATGAAACAAGGCCCTCTGATTGCACATGGGTAACCAAGACTACAATTCACCATTACAATAATATTAAGAACACTTTCATCCCTAAAATAATGATTCAAGTAACTTTGTATACCGAGAAATATACTGTACACCTTTGTGAACTGGCAGGTGGAGGTGGTAAGGCTGCATAGAGAGGGGTTACAAGGGTAGATGAAAAGATAATGGTCATAGGCAAAAAGGGAAGGGCAGTGGGTGGATAGGGGAGAATGGTGGGTGGAGAAAGGGGAGAATGATGGGTGGAAAGGGAGAATGGTGGGCAGAAGGGAGAGGGTGGTGGGTGGGTGTGTATCAGGGCATCTTGAAGAGGACTTTCTTCAAGTAACCCAAAGAGGGTTGATAACTCAGAATAAGCCAAGAAAACCAAGCAATGATGCTCATTTTTGCTAGGGTGCATAGGTCCTCTTTCCTAGAATTCAATCTACAACATCCATCCCAAGTCCTAGGTAACGTATCTATTTACTGCTAAATGAACAGATGCAGCAGATGTAAAGAAATTTGCCCATGCCTCTTAACTCATCCAAAACACCAACATTCTCCTTCCATGCATGAAGGGATTACCAAGAAATTCCCAGTCTTCTAGAGGGATCCCAATAAATTCCTCAAGTCAGTTCCTTATCAGCCAGGCTGTGGTGCACTGGTCGAGGACTGTGAGGAACATGGTGGGTGAATGATGGGTGGCAGTGTGTTGGCTTAATGTGGTGAGTGGTGTATGTGGTGATGCATTGTGACGAGTGGCAATGTTATGGTGAACAGTGTTGTGTAGTGATGTTTTGTAGTGAACACTGGTGGATGATGTTTTGTAGTGAACACTGGTGGATGATGTTTTGTAGTGAACACTGGTGGATGATGTTTTGTAGTGAACACTGGTGGATGATGTTTTGTAGTGAACACTGGTGGATGATGTTTTGTAGTGAACACTGGTGGATGATGTTTTGTAGTGAACACTGGTGGATGATGTTTTGTAGTGAACACTGGTGGATGATGTTTGTAGTGAACACTGGTGGATGATGTTGTAGTGAACACTGGTGGATGATGTTTTGTAGTGAACACTGGTGGATGATGTTTTGTAGAACACTGGTGGATGATGTTTTGAAGTGAACACTGGTGGATGATGTTTTGTAGTGAACACTGGTGGATGATGTTTTGTAGTGAACACTGGTGGATGATGTTTTGTAGTGAGACCTAGTGGATGATGGATGATGCTTTGTAGTGATCACTGGTGAGTGATGTTTTGTGTCTAGTGTTGGGGGTGGTGACATGTGGAGAGCAGCTGTGTGTGATGTGTGGTGAGTGAGAGTACAGTGGTCCCTCGGTTTTCGGTCATCTCCAAACTCGAGCATTTATGTAAGTGTATTTTCGTAAGTGCTTTTGCAAGTGTATTTTTGGGGGTCTGAAATAGACTAACCTATGTGACATTATTTCTTAAGGAAGTAAATTCGTTCGGTAATGGCACTTGAACAGCATTCTGGAAAGAATTTTCGGCGATGAGTAGTGATGGGTGATGCGAGGGTGACTGGTAATATACTTGTTAGTCACATACCTATTGTATCTGTGACCAGTTTTTTTTTTTTTTTTTTTTTTTTTTGGCCCTCACAACAAAGTCCAAGGTCAGGCTTCTCTGATAACTGCCTCTCCAATAAGGCTGTTGCTTTTGGCAAGCCGCTGAAATACAAATCCATCACAGGCTGGTTCATCAAGCACTTGAAGAAGGTAGTGATCCAATTTCCTCCTGAAAACTTCTATACTTGTTCTAGCAATATTTCTGGTATCTGATGAAAGCAGGTTGAATAGTCGTGAACGATAGATGTTGGGACAGGGTTCTTTAGGTGTGCCTATGGCACCCATGACTTTCACTGTTACCTATTTTACACTTCCTCCCATTTCTCTCTCACTCCAGGTATATTATGGTAGCATGTAGATTTATGACTAGACCTTCAAGGAACTTCCATGTATATATTAGCAGGTGACTCCACACTCCAAGTACTTTGAGACATTATCAGTATTTTAAATGCTTTTCAGCTCTATATGAGCAGTAAAAAAATTCTAGCTTTTCCAGAACTTGTATCTCTCTTGCCTTGAATGGAGTCATCAACACCAAACAATGTTCTAAACAAGAGAGCACAAATGATTTGAAGAGTAATTATTGGCATTTTTATATCTTGTTATTAACCCCTTTCACTGTCTGTCATGTAGATCTATATTATTGATCCCAGGGTCTGTCGCTCAGATTTACATCATGATCTCAGTTCGCTCAGATAAGTTGAAAACAGTAAATTATGGCCCATATATGAGAGAATGGGTTTGTGCAGTAAGCTTGCACACTAAAAAAAATTCTGCCTCACACGGTGAATGATAGGAAAAGCAAACTCTGACCTTGTTTGGTTTAAAATAAAAACTTTGAGGTGTTTTCTAGAATATTTTTTATCGTTTTGTTGGCTGTTTCTTCAAATCATTTGATAGAATGGAAAATGTACTACTGAAAAGAGATAAATTTGGTTGGTTCCTGGAGTAACTTGAAATTGGCCTCAATGTGGTAAAAATATTTGATTTTAAATGATTCTCCTGAGGACAGGTAAGGGCACCCCCCCCAAAACCCCTTGCCATGGTTTGTTTTATGGGTTTTTAATTATTCTGATCCAATTATAGGGATGCTATGAACCATGACCGATCATTCCTGGTTATATTTTGTTATACAAAAAATAGGGCAAATCTTCATTTTTTTTTTTTGTGCATGTGATGAAATAAAATAGAAGGCAAGTGTAATATAAGAGACCTAGGGACATGGCTAAAGAACAGAGGAAATGTTTTAGTGCATGGAATGTCTACAGTGTTTATTTGGACTCCATTTCTAAACTGGATTTTTTTTAATTTTGCATAAAATTGGCCAAATTACAGACTTCTTTGCACTTTATAGGATAGTTCTGATAGATAAATGGGAGATTTCTTATGTTCACATGATGGAACAGAAGGCACACTAACAAAATATATAAGAATTTAGTCAAACTGAGCAATGTAATTGGATTAAAACAGGACTGAAATATGGCAAAATCACCACTGAAAAATCCCCCCTTTCCCCGACTACTGACTTTGCACCTGCATAATTCTGTACATTTTTCAAACAAATTTCATATTTTTTGTAGTCATTACCTCCAGAAAATGATTAGCTACCATTTCAGAAGAATTTTTTTTTTTTAAATGTGTACACTGAGCACTTTATTAATTCCAGGACCCGGTCTAGACATTGAATGGGTTAAGGTTCACATTATTAACCCTCAGTGGATGACTGCAGATAGTGGTGGAAGGTGAAGAGCAAAGGCATTTTGTGCTAAGCTGAGGGTGCATTTTGTTTTGAGTAGAGTGTGGTGATTAACCGGTAATAATTTAATTAACAGATGGCATATTGTGGTGGCATATTCTGGTGAGCAGGTTTAGGTAAATTCAAGTTGTATAATTTTGTGGATGGTGTATGAAGTGGTGGGGTGGGTGAAATGCCATTGCATTTGGTTAGTGGTGGTGGATGAAGTGTGGTGACATGTCATGGTGAGTGGTGGTGTGTAGTGAGATGTGGCAAGCTGGAATAGGTACATGCATGTGGTGAGCAGCGGCAAGTATTGCCACCAGTAAGACTGCCAACTGACAATCTTCCTGGTGAAGAAGAATGAGTAAAGTGTATTATGTGAGATAAGGTGTGATGGAGAGGTAAAGCAAGAAAGCAAAAGACCCATCTCTGGTGAGTATTATTTATAGAATCATCAAAACAAAAAAGAAATTAAAATAAATACAAAATATTACTGTTCAGAATGCATCTGGGATTCTGGACTGTAACAATTTTATTTGCATCTTATGATATACCTTTGATGGATTTTGAGATTTTTTCCATACTCTCACATCCCACATCTGGGCCAAGTTTGTCCTAGCCATTAAGTAAAGTATGTACACTACATTAAAATAAAGAAATTTAATGGATATGACAACTTATCCATAAAAAATTATGTAAGTGTTAAAATGTTGTACTATTACAGCATAAGGTAAACAAAATCTTTGTATGCAAAAAATATTGTAAAAAAAAAAAAAAAATTTAGGACTTCTTCACTAATGAACCTAATTTTGTCAAATACTGGTATTTGTCGAAAAATATGCTTTAACATCAGAGAGACCTTATTACACATTACTATTTAATTCATACTCAGTGCTGAATTAACAGGGTTGTAATGTGTATTATGTACAGTAACATCACAAATATCAATTTTAACCCTTAAATTGTCCAAACGTAGATCTACGTTAATTCGCATAGCGCTCCGAACGTAGCTCTATGTTTTTTTTACATTTAAAGGCATGTAAAATAAAACATGGATCTACGTTCGAGCACTACGTGAGTAAATGTAGATCTACGTTTGGACAGTGTAATGGTTAAAATTAGACATGAAAACACTGTCATAAGACATCCTCATGGCACTGCTGCTGGACGGAAGAAAGAACAGACTAACATGGTTATTACTATACGAATACTACATCCATTATAAGTGTATGTAAATCCTCTCACAAAATTTAGGCACACAACAACTGAAAAAATATTTACGAGATCTCAATGAGTCTTACATTTCCTTGTAAATTAGGTTTGATGAGTTAGCAAGTGGCAATTTAAAGTTGACTTCTTTGAAGCACGATATGGGCAAACTGAGCATGAATATGGTTTCTCTCCAGTATGAATTCGAAGGTGAGTGTTCATGGTACTTTTTGTGCAAGAACGAAAAGGGCAGTGTGGGCAAACAAATGGCTTTTCTCCTGTATGGATACGAATATGATTGATCATATTGTATTTTGTAGATGAGCGATATGGGCAATGAGAGCAGGTAAATGGTTTCTCTCCAGTATGGCAACGTATATGTCTTGTCATTAGGGCTTTCTTAATTGCGGAATATTCACAGTAGGGGCACTGGTGCACCTTGACGACAGCTTCTCTCCCACTAATCTTCGAACCATGCATGTTCAGTCTCACCTGTCGAAAATGCCTATCTTTATTAATCTTATCACTGAATTGGCAAGTAATTCTTAAAGATACAGTGTATCAATATTTAATCCCATTGCATCTATAGTGGAACCTCTGTTTTCGTATGCCCTAGTTCGTATGTAAAACTATAGTTATTCTCTATAAAATGTATTTTTTGTTAATATTTTTGGGTGTCTGGAACGGATTAATTGGATTTATATTATTTCTTACAGGAAATATTAACAAAAAATACATTTTATAGAGAATAACAATAGTTTTACATACAAACTAGGGCATACAAAAACCGAGGTTCCACTATAAGCATATTTTTACTTTTCATCAGATAATAACTAAAAGACAGTGCCAAGAAAGAATAAAACAGGATAAAAGATAGTCCTAACATCAACTTAAACAACAGAAGTATAAATATGGTCTTTTATTACAATAGTTAGAAAGCTTTACTACTGTGTAAAACCTCCTTTAGTCTAAATATATTACCTTGTTTATCTAATGACTTCAATAATATTTAGCACATCGTAACGCATTCAAGTAAAAACACTGTTTAATGTTTTTTTTTATAATTTTTGATAGGTACATACTGGGAAAGACACTTATTAAAAAAATTGTTTATGCCTTTATAATTCAAAAACAATTTTGAAAAAAAGAAGGGGGTTTCTTACTGCATTTCCCTGTAATTAATTATATTTAAGTACACAAAAATTAATTCATGATTTGAAAATCATCCAAGGAGATGTACGAAGCCTAACTGAGACATAATGCCAATTTAAAATTCAGTACTGCATATACTTTCTGAAAGCTAAACTTGCAAAAATTTAGATGCTAATATTTTAAGTTAGGTTTTCATTGATATAATGTCCAAAAAAATTTAATATCCAAAAAACAAAACATACTAACACGTTAATATTTAACTCATACCGTGTTGAATTAACAGGGCTGTCCTGTGTATCAAGTCAAATAAAGCTACAGTACTGCACATCAGTATGAAACTGCCATACATTGCCATTACACTGATGCTACCTGCACATAAGAACAGACTGACAAACACAGTTATTCTATTACTAAATAGGTATTGTGCTAATTCTTTCTAAAAATCCTATCACAAAATTTATAAACGGTTATATCTGTAAGCCATGCGTGTCGTAAGAAGCGACTAAAATGCCAGGAGCAAGGGGCTAGTAACCCCTTCTCCTGTATATATTACTAAATGTAAAATGGGAAACTTTCGTTTTTCATTTTGGGCCACCCCACTTCGGTGGGAAACGGCCGACGTGTTGAAAGAAAGAAAGAAGAAATATCTGTTAATCTACACATGTTTCTGGGAATCATCACTCCTACAGTGGGATGTCAGACCAGGCCTCTTAAATTGAAAAGGAAACATTACTGGGCTAAGAACTGTAATGAAACACACAGGGAGATAAGTGTATACTGAATGCCTAGTGAATAAAAAATATATGTAACAGATTACTGTATTTGATAAAAAGCCTCATACAGTAGGACCCCGGTTACGTAAACCCGAAATCGTAATTATGAAGTATAATATTGTAAGTGCTTGTGGAAAGTATTTTTGGGGGTCTGAAATAGACTAACTACGTGCATTTCTTCCTATACGGGAGTAAATGCTCGAATGGATTGAGCAATTAGAGAAGTTTCACCTCCCTGAAATTACGTGATGAGTTACAAGACCATTAAGTCGACTTCGGAAGAATGATAAGGACAAACTGGACACGAGTATCGCTTCTCTCCAGTGTGAATTTGAACGTGATTATTCAGGGTACTTTTAGTGTAACAACGAAAAGGGTAGTCAAGTGTGGACAAGGAAATGGCTTTTCTTCTGTGTGAGCTCATGTGTGTTCGGTCATATGATCTTTCCTAACTGTGGAATATGTACAGCAGGGACACTGATGCACCTTGCCAATGACTCCTCTTCTGCTATTCCAAGGACCACCAGAGTTCAGTTCCACCTGTTGGGAATGCCTATCTGAATAAATACTGTTACAATGACCCCTGTCATTTTCAAATTATGCAAACACGTACGTCTCTAATATGTAATTTTTCTATTCCTTGCTGCCCTTTCATTCCATAAATTATTCCTCTTCCCATGAGCACCCACTCTCCCATACCCACAAACCTCTGCTATGTACTCTAACAGAGCTTTCTTAAATCTACCCCATAATTCTTTGGTTTCCATGCTAGATACAATATATAAGAATATGTTATACACATATAGATAAAACAAAGGAAACTTTAAATAATAAACACACCTTTAGTGCAACAAGGACATTTTATACGGAGTAGTTTCCCACTGGTTGGAAAAATGTGGAAATTGTTGTTGTGATCATTTTTAAATGCCACAAGCAAGTCACTACTGGGGTAGAGAAGAAGGGAGGAGAGGGAGAGGGAAAGGAAAAAAGGAAGAGAGGGGGAAGAGGAAGGGAGGGAAGAAAGGCATGAGCAGAGGAAGGGAGGAAAGGTATAAGCAGAGGGAGGGGAGAGGAGGGGAGGGTAGGGGAGGCGAAGGTGAGGAGGAGGGCAGGAAAGGAGGGAATGGGAGTGAAGAATATACCTTAAATTGACTGGATTCCTCATCCTCATATGTATCATCTAGTATTGTAAAGATTGTTGTTAACCATCTGGGATATTAGAGAAAGGAAACCTTGTATTAGTGTGCATCACTTTCACCATTTTTCATTAGTCTGCATTTCAGGATTCCATTTCAAGCAGCATACAAATTTCACCCAATAATACATGAGCTCATGTTAAAGTTGACACTTAAACTATACAATCTGTACACTGCTTGATTAGGTTATTGATTATTAGTTTTGCAGTGTTGAATAATTAGTGATCCAAGTTATTCAAGGGATGGGGGGGCTAATATACAGATATGCAATGACACACAAAACCAGAATTTATTTCAAAATAATTTCTTTATATAGTACATTACAACTTATAAAATGCTAACAACCATTTGAGCAATAAATATAATAATCATTAAATGTGTGGAATATCAACCAACATGAGCAAATAATTCAATGAACATTACAGCCTAGCCTCTTTTGTTCCAAACAAGCTCCAATGAAACGCCTCCCAAAACAAGACGTGTCTTTGAACTTCCAAATGAAGAAGTTGATTAAATGTCATCAACGGATACAATGAGATTAACTTTCCAAACAATTTTTGAACACTAAGCAACTCTTTCAAATCTTTTCTTTTTTTAATTCTGTGCAAACATAATGGAAAATAATACTTTACAATACACACACGTGTCCATGACTGATATAGATACTCCATTTGTAAGTATACAGTGCTTCAGTGTCTAATGACACAAACTGTTGAACATATAATGCCCTCTCTGAATACTTCACATCCACCAAGGCCTTTGTGACTAGTGTGATGTCTCATCTGAAAAAACTGGAATAAGTTTGCCATAAACAATATCTACTATGGCTTAAACACAGTAATTACAAAGTTGTTGAGTAAAGGGCAAATTGAAGACAAATGAAGTAAAAACAAGACACTTTAAAAGGTGAGTCATAATTGGATAGCATTTCACATAAGTGTGAGGTTTTCTTTTTGTCCTACAGAGAAGCCCATAACATGAATTAACATCCTCTATCACAGCAGGTTATGAGAAGCATTAAAAGGAGTGTTGGAAAACTGTTATGAGTATCAGGCATCAGTTTTTATTTTTTGAGGTATTGCAGAGGAGTGAATGATTAAAGTCACTGATTTTGCAGCATGGCTTCTAGCATCTATTCCTTGTTCCATTATCTACTTTAATTGCTTGTCCAGTGATAAATTTGCAAGGCTCATGTACATATAATGAAACACCAGACTGGTAATTTAACAAAAATGACAGAGTAAGGATATGCCTTAGATTAGCACATGTGCAGATACAGAACACCATGCAACTGTGACTCATACTTGATCTAATGATATCACACCTTGCTCCATTTTCAATCATCTCATTTTCCAACACATTTCACCATCTGCTGAGATCAGGTATAAAACTCATGTTGTATTCCTGTGTAACTCAAACTTGAGCATATTATTATCCAAGACCCATCTTACTGCCCTTCTTTTACCATATTTGTTATACACAACACTTAAATAAATGCTAAAAGATTTTATATTTTAAACAAACTGTAGACATTAAGATACAACTATAATTCGCTCATATCTACATAGCCTAGTCTGCATTTCTGCTAGCAAAACTAAATAAAAATTTGCTAAGCACCAACAGGCTGGGCTAATGTTAATCTTCTGTTACCTGAGTTCTTTATATTCTACATCTATGCAAAAGGATCCTGTCAGCAAAAAAAAAAAAAAAAAAAACGAAGGGTAATATAATATAAACAGTTCAGTAATTATACAGACGAAAAAATAATATATTCAACACACGGTTAAAAAGGCAGTATTGTACATCACATTTAGACCTAATGCTGCATCATGTGATAACGCAAAGTTGCTTTATGAGAAGCACGGAAAGAACATAAAGGGCAGCTATAAGGCTTCTCTCCAGTGTGAATTCGTATGTGACTAGTAAGAGAACTTTTGGTACTAGAACGGAAGGGACAATGTGGGCATGTGTATGGTTTTTCTCCAGTGTGAATACGAACATGTTGTCTCATGTTATCTTTTGAGGCAGCACTATAACCACAATAATGACATATAAATGGTTTCTCGCCAGTATGGGTACGAATATGTTTAGGCAAATGGTCTTTCCTGCCCGTGGAATAGGTACAGTAGGGACACTGATGTAACTTGATGCCGGCGCCTCTCCCAGTTTTCTTCGAACCATCAATGTTCAGTCCCACCTGTCGGAACGCGCTCTTTAATTAATACTGCCACTAAAAATATTCAGTTCTAAATTCAGTTTGCAAAAGCAATGTATAAATCTAGCATGAATATTACTATCCTTTAATACCTGTCATTAGTACTTAAATGAGCATGATATTCGGACAAACAAGTGTTAACCTCCCAGCAGTGAAAAAACAAAACACAATCTATTCCCACGTAAATTCTATATTCAAATACTGTACCTCTTGAATCCACCCATAAAAATGCATAAAGACATTATGGATCTTTGAATACAAATAAAGATCATGTGATAACAGTGCAACAAGAACCTAAACTCTCTCTAAATTAGAAGTTCACTGTAAACTAGACTCATTTAGACGAATTAAATTAAGCACTGAAACAATTTTGATAAGCAACAGTTATTCATGGCAATACAAATGGCCAATTTATATGTTAAAATTTCTGCAAAATATGTTTAATGCCTCCTTTTAGTTCCAGTTTAAGTCTGCTCAGAATGCTGTGCATACCATGGGCTTCTCATAAACTGTAACTCTTCTATGCCTTTTTTTTATGATGATGATAATGATGATATTATTATTATTACACAGAATTATGAGGAAAACCTTTTTATCAGTTTAGCAAACAATCCACTGCCAAATTCTTTTTTTTTTTTTTTTCAACATACCAGCTGTCTCCCAATGAGGTAGGAAGACCCTCCTCCCCCCCCCCTAAAAAAAAGAAACCACATTTACCATTACTTATTCAATAACTGCAACATCCTCACCCCTCCTCCATTCTGCAGGAACTGTACTTCACGACCCTGGACTCAAATCGGGCTAACCAGTTTCCCAGAATCCATTCATAACTTACTTTGCTTGCATTTCAACAGCACATCAAACTATAAAAAAAAAACTCATCTCCATTTACTCTGGTCACAAGAGAAAAACACACATACACAAAAAAAAAAAACTTGTTGGATGCTGCAGCTCCTAGCATTCAATACTTCATTTATCACCACCATCCCTTCTTGGAACCCCCTATTCCTACTTCTTTCTACCTGATTTATACACCTTTTACGTCAATCTACTGTGGTACATTCTCTTTAAATGTCCAATCCACCACAACAACCCCTCCCTCGCCTTCTGAATTATACCGTTGATATGATTTCTACACTTTGAATTCAATTCATACTATTCGCACCACACATTCCGCTCAAACATGACATTTCACTGCTTACAGCTGCCTCCTTTATTATATTCATCAACATCATATTATATCACAATGATTTACATTATTAATGCAAGTGCACAGCCCATTAATGAAATGTTCAACAAAAAAATTTCAAGTACCTATGCTCCAAAAGCAGAGGAAACATATTTAAGAGGCCAGTAAAGCAATCAAAGCTGCAAAATGAAACAATACACAAGAAAACAAGAAACACATTAGGACAGTAATACATCTATATCATCCCTTCCATTTCTTGCTCGTGACATTGACCTTCATAATCACACTAATTATATCCGACTAATGTATTCCCTCCCAAACTCCCTTAACCACAAGGATACTGTTTGTACTTTTATCTTGAACCCATTACATACACTCAAAAACTAAATGTAATATTTAAACAAATATAATCTTCCTTGATTACAACTGTTCTGTTACCTCTTCTTTCCATAGCCTCTGCATCAACATTCAAATTGATAGTAACTCACTTCTCAACTGAAATTGAAATGCCAATCAACTAGAGTAGGCAATTTCTGAATTTTCACTAGTATAAGTTTCTCTCTTTCTAAAACCTTTACCTTTTTTTTTTCCATGCTTCTTTCGTAACTTTATACTCAGATGTGTGTAAATGCTGTGCTTGTTATAAATGAACAGTGGAACTAACATTCAATTTCTTAAACAACTTGACCATACAAATTTTTACCCTGCAATGTTTCCTTTATGATGTGAGCCACTGATGTTAAAGGATGGGTTATATCCCTTTAAATTCAAAGGCTAATTTTCCCTACAAAGTAGGAAAATTAGACATATATTTTCTTTATTCTATTAACACCAGTGATTTTAGTGTGTCCTACATTTTCTAAAATGTGATACTGTATTCCCACATAAGTGCACAGTAAACTTTGCTTGACTGTAAGACAGCACCAGCAGTATCAATAGTGTATTGTTGTCTCATGTGTCTACTATTCAGAACTTATTAAAAGATACAACTATTTGCTAATATACAGTTTACCATGTTTGATGCTTCAGCATATGAAATTGTAATGTAGACCTATGAGAGGCACGGTATGGACAAACAGAACATGAATATGGTTTTTCTCCTGTATGAGTGCGAATATGTTGTCTCAGATTATCTTTAGATGCTGCACTGTAAGTACAATGAGGGCAGGTAAATGGTTTCTCTCCAGTATGAGTACGGATATGCTTTGACATGTGGTCTTTTCTAACTGTGGAATATATACAGTATGGACACTGGTGAGTCTTGCCGACAGCTCCTCTCCCGCTATTCCGCGAACCATCACTGTTCAGTCCCACCTGTCAGGAACGCCTATCTTAATTAGTGTCATTTTAGAGTACCGCTTCAAAAATGAAGAGAAAGCAAAGCTCAAATAATATTCAAAGAAAATAAATATGCAAAGCTAATAGCTGTATACATTCAGCATGTGGCTTTAACTTAGCACAAATTTATTTACAATAATAGTCTTTAATGAATAACATTTTTTAACAGCAATTCCCCTGCCTTCAATACTCGCATTCACTGACATTACCGTAACATTACTGAAAAAAGCCGTCTTTCTTATTTTTGTAAAAAAAATTATATTTAACAATTCTAATACAACCATGAAAACAAAAAAATATTGTAAATAATTCAGTATTTATTTACTAAAAATCACACTATTCATTTATGGTATTTGCATAAACACAAAGTATAGGAGGGCCCCGCATATTCAGCACATATTTTTGGTGTTTTTGTTGGCTTTCAATGGAGTCGTTGTTCCAACCGTTAGTGACAATCACAGGCAGGTGGAACATAACAATGGCTCAATTTGAAGCCAAGGAAAACAAACACCAAAAAGAAGATGCCTTGTCACGGACCGGGCCATGGGAGTGCTAACCGCCGAAACCCCCCTCCGGGTATAAGTGGGGTTCTCCTGCAATGTGCTAATTAGAAATACAAATTTTCAGGCATTATAATACCCAGTTTATGTACAGTTGTAAGACATTTATAAGCAAGGCAAATGCTGTTTAAAATCATTTAATTAATGACTTCTCCCTAGTCAAGAGTAGAAGAAAATCCACGAACCCATAATTTAGTAATTTGTGAATAGCAGTATACGGTATAAACAATGAAATGGTATATTATGTCCAATGTAAGATACTGATTGTAGATTTAAAACTGCTTTTACTGTATTATACAATACAGAATATTGTGTATTCTTTAAAAAATAACTTTCATATTGGAAATCTGATAGGGAGGGAAAATCAGTTTTGTGGTAACATTCATCTCAGAATAAACTATGCTACACATTAGTACAGTGCACAAATAACCCGCAGATACGAGAATGAAACTTACAACAATATTTCAGCCCAACTTGGACCATGAACTAGTCAGTACTGTATTAAAAAAAATAATTTCCATGCATATTTAGCCAAAGTTAAGCTGTGAGGAGGGCTGTACAGTACCTGCGATCTGAATAGCATCCTTGATACTGAAAGGCTCTTGATCCAAAGAAACGAGATACCCTTCCCTTCCTAGGATAAAACCAAAGTACCTCCTATTTCCCTGGCACTGTATGACCCTTACAGGTTTAGTGTTTCCCCATGAGTATAATTATAATGGGTAAATATAATGGGTTTTGAAGGATCATTTGAACTGCAATGTATGTTCACTTCCAGAAAGACAGCTAAGATATGAAAGATGATGCACATACTTCCTTCTTTGGGTTGTCTTAGCTTGATAGAAAACAACCAATGATGTAATGAAAAAATTATTCTCAACATCTGGACGATTATACCAACCAGGTGATGGGTATCATCCACCCACCTACTCATATCAATGTTATACATATACAGTAATGTATATTTATATCAACTATCACTTGTTTTTATTTATAATTAGTTTACTGAGAAGAGTTTAAGAACAGCAGCACATGGAAGAGTTAGCACTGCTAGTTTCTGTCAAAGTCATGATTCATGGTCATGTGTATGTGATATAGATTTGCTATATGCAACCAGATTATTTTTTATGCAGACTACTGTTGGTGACCTGACTGAGCTTAGTACAGCTGCCAAGGGCCTAAAATTCATCTACCACATATAGTAAGGGATACCCGCACTGTGAAATCATCAATAACCTGACAACCATTTATTTGGCGAGCAGTAAACCTTAACAGATACAGTGGACCCTCGCTATTCGAACACTCCAAACTCGCCCTTTTATGTAAGTTTATTATTGTAAGTGCTTTTATAAGTGTATTTTTGGAGGTCTGAATCAGACTAATCTAATTTACATCATTCCTTATAGGAATAAATTCGTTTGGTAACAGCATTTGAAGAGCATTCTGGAATGAAGAATGTTCGAATAGCGAGGGTCCACTGTAATTAAAAAAAAAAAATGTGCAAACACAAGAAATCACAAAAAAAGGCTGTGATGGACACATGGGCCAGGAGACCACCATCAGTAACAGCCTGGTTGATCAGGCAAACACCAGGCATATCAAAAGTATAAAAGGCACTTGAAAATCAGGTGCAACCTCCCTGACAGTGCCAGAAAATTGATGAGCTAGGGTGACAACAAAGATACAGGACAGCAAATTCTTTCATATCGCATACCGTGATAGTGCATTTTATTTAATAAAAAACATTATTCACCTTTCCTTGAATATGTGTTTCTGACGAAGTATACATGACATAAAGCTTAAAAAGTTTGATTCAGGTACGAAAATGTTTCTGTTCAGAGATTTCTATAGCCTGGGGAAAGCCAGTTGCTGGCTCTGGATTAATATGTGGTATGACCTAGTGCCCCCGTTAACTCAGCCATTGGCTGATAAACTAGACGACTTGCTACCATCTACTGCGCAGTAGTCAAATGACCATCTCAAAACAATTACAGTGGTACCCCGACTTACGATGTTATCATCTTACGTTATTTTCGATAACCGATATTTATAACGTAAGAAATTTGATTGTGACTTACGATGTTTGCTTCGTCTACCGACATTCGTACCGGACGTGTCCGCTTGGCGCCCAGCTGAGCGCGCACTCCAGGGAGCGTCAGTGCTATTGTTTACAAGCGAGAGCGACCACCCACCCACACCCACGCATTCATACCAGTATATTGTCATTATTCCACTGTTTTTAGTGCTTGCAACTGCTAAATAAGCTACCATGGGTCCAAGGAAAGATCCTAGTGCTAAGCCTGTGGTAAAGAATGTGCAGGGAGTGAAGCATTTATGCAGGGAGTGTAGCATTCATGCAGGGAGTGTAGCATTTATGCAGGGAGTGTAGCAGGCATGCAGGGAGTGTAGCAAAGATGCAGAGAGTGTAGCAGGGATGCAGGGAGTGTAGCAGGGATGCAGGGAGTGTAGCAAGGATGCAGGGAGTGTAGCAAAGATGCAGAGAGTGTAGCAGGGATGCAGGGAGTGTAGCAAGGATGCAGGGAGTATAGCAAGGATGCAGTAGGCATGCAGGGAGTGTAGCATTCATGCAGGGAGTGTAGCAAAGATGCAGGGAGTGTAGCAAGGATGCAGGGAGTGTAGCAAGGATGCAGGGAGTGTAGTAGGCATGCAGGGAGTGTAGCATTCATGCAGGGAGTGTAGCATTCATGCAGGGAGTGTAGCATTCATGCAGGGAGTGTAGCATTCATGCAGGGAGTGTAGCATTCATGCAGGGAGTGTAGCATTCAAAGAAAAAGGCCAGTAACCCCAGAAAAGAACTTGGTACCTGCAGTGTTAATGGAAGGGGATTCCCCTTCCAAACACTAGCATACTACTCCACCTTCTCCCCTCCTCCCGTCCTCCACACATCAACAACTCTTCAATAAATGTAAGTGACATGTTATTGTTCAATATTTGCATGTGTATTTAGGTATTCTTTATTAAATTTTGTATTATTTAATGTCAAAAAGTTCTAAAAAATATTTTATTTAACTACTTTTGGAAGTCTTGGACGGATTAAATTTATTTCCATTATTTCTTATGGGGAAAATTGATTCGTTTAACAATTGTTTCGCCTTAAAATATGCCCTCTCTGACGGATTAATATCGTAAGTCGGGGTACCACTGTATATGTCAAGCAAAGGTAACAAAGAATTTAAGGTAGGATTAATTTCTTCCTTGTTACTATTATACACAAGCAAATTGTGTAGTGAATGAAAGGCATCAACTATTGAATTAACCAGATGACCCACAGCGGTTTACTGCTTGGAAATAAATGACCGTCTCCAAACTCACCTATAACAACATGCAACATGAACAAAGAATGTAAAGTGAGGCAAAAGTTTTTTTTTTTTTTTTTGCCATACCTAAAACTGCTAAGATTGAGTATTAAATTTACAAGTCACTTAAGAGTTTTCTCTAGAAGTATGTAACTATATCTCTATGTTCATTGTCTCTGGAAGGAACAGAAGGAATATTGCATTAAACACTAGCTTCCCCAGGGTCTTAACAAGGTTTATTTAATAAGCAAATTTTTTTTTTTTTTAAGGTTTGGGTAACTAGCATACATTTCTAGACCAACAAGCAATGACATTTACATTGCAAGGTGTCCAAAAAAAATAATTCTTGACAAAATAAAAAAAAAAAATTTTGTCAATAAACTAATCCATTTTTTTCCTAAGTTTCTCACATTAAATAATGAAAAATTACACAGTCAATTTCAGGAATATCATCCCCATTGTACATGAAAAAATCACTGCTTATTCAGCCAACTCATCAATCTCTTCCCTTTATGATTTTTCAAATCTGAAAAAAACTACGTACTTGTTAGGCAACTTTTTATTTTATTTTAATAAGTGTTTGTCTTTCTTTGACAAAAGTTTCTGGTGTCTAAATATATAAATAATGTACTCTCATCAGTGATGAAATCATCATATCACTCATTTTATAGATAGTACACTACATTCCTATAATATTGGCCCTTCTCTATTTATCAGTCAAATTACCTTTATGGTGGAAGATCTCAAATGATTAATATGGTCTTGTACATATTCTAAGATTCAAGGTGATATAGTACTATTTCATTGGGCTTTTCTTCACTTTTATACACGGTTAATATCTATGGGATGTGAGCCAGGTAACATTTAACCCTTTCAGAGTCCGTCCCGTAGTTCTACAGCTTTGAAACCAGGGTCCAAACTGTAAAACTACGACTTAAGCTCAGCTCACTCAGATAACCTGTGAGCGCGCTAAATTTGGGCCTAGATATGAGAACACATCTATGTGGTAAGTGTGCGCCACGTAAAACAAATCCTGCAACACGCAGTGCATCATGAGAAAAAAAATGCAACCGTAATTTTGGAATAAAACAGCGAGTTTGCGGTGTTTTTTCACATTTTTTTTTACAGATGTATTCACGATTTCTTGGTCTCGTTTCATAGAATGGAAGATATATTACAGAAATAGAGATGATTTTGATTGGTTTTAGTACTAAAATGGCTTGAAAATGAGCTCAAAGTAGCAGAAATGTTCAATTTTTCCCAATGTTCAAGAGTAAACAAATGCCGTCACGAGTCTAATACGCGTCAGCTGGTGGGTCTAATATACGTTCACGAATGTGCTGATATTATTTATACAATTATTTCAACATTGCATAACAGTAAATCTTCTATTTTCTGGTGTGAATAAAAATTATGTGAATAAAAAATAAAAATGGAATTCATTTGTAAGGCCTGAAAACGTAACTAATGAACAGAGGAAATGTTAGTTTAGTGCCAGGAATGACTGCATTGTTTATTCTTGATCCTATTTTGAAATTGGAACATTTTGAACTTTGTGTTAAATTGGCTAAATTACCAATTTCCAATCACTTTATTGGGTAGTTAAAACAGTTGATTGGATGATTTCTTGTGCTCAGTCGATAAAATAAAAGTAATACTAGCTAAACAGCTAAGAATTCGGTCGACTGGAATAAGGTAATTGGCCTAAAATGGGAGTCAAAGTCGGCAAAATCGCTGATGCGTAACTATCGGTGACACATCAAAATTCGTGAGAGCGTATTTTTGTAAATTTTCCATCAAATTTCATACTTTTTGCTTTATTACCTTCTAAAAAAGATTTTTGAAAATTCTTGGACCCTGGCTGTCACTGAGATTTGGCCTCTAGACCCTGAAGGGGTTAAGCAGAGATTCAGGGAAAATTAGCTATTGGACTTGAGTTTTGGCATTGGGAAGCACAGTGCCTCCACTCTGAAGGATGAGTGAAATGGGCAGTGGAGTTGTGATTCAGAGGGCCGTATGAACTGTGATGTCTGGGCACTTCTAGGAAGGCAGCTATTGAAAAACAACAGTGGAAGTGTTTCCTTCTAGTCACCCAATCTTAGTGGAAAATGACCAGTTTTGTAAAAAAAAAAAAAAATTTATCCTATACATCCGATTTTTTTTTTATTTGACTCTATCCCAATGTGTGTTTATAAGATTTAAGTCTGGCTCATCAAAATCTCTAAGAACATTGTGCACTTTCATATTTCCATATAACATTTACACATTTCCTCTAAATGAACAGTTTTATTTATAAATTTAAACCCCTTCGAGGGTCAAAGCCGTAGATCTACACATTGCCCACAGGGTCCAAACCGTAGATCTACGCCATTATCTCAGCTCACTTAGATAAGCTGTGATCGGTAAATTTAGGCCTAGATATGAGAGAATGCATCTATGTGGAAAGTGTGCACCATATAAAGTAAATCCTGAAGCGCACAGTGCATAATGAGAAAAAAAAACTTTTTTTTATTAACCCTTTGGGGGTCGGTGCCGTACTAGTACGTTTTACGAGCAGGGGTTGGTGCCGTACTAATACGCCCAAATTCTAGCGGCCTCAATTTAAGCAGAAAACGTCTGGTAGGCATACATATGAAAGAATGGGTCTGTGTGGTCAGTGTGCGCAGTATAAAAAAAAATCCTGCAGTACACACTGCATGAGAGAAAAAAAACTCTGACCGTTTTTTTCGATTAAAACAGCGACTTTGCAGTCGATTTTCGTATGGTATATATTGATGTATTCTCGTTTTCTTGGTCTCATTTGATAGATTGGAAGATATATTACAGAAATAGAGATGATTTTGATTGGTATGACAATGACAAGTACCTTGAAATTGAGCTCAAAGTAGCGAAAATGTTCGATTTTTGACGATGTTCAAGAGTAAACAAATCACACCATGCCTCCAATACACATCAACTGGCGAGTCTTATATTCATGCACAAGTGCTCTGATATTATTTATACCATTTTTACAATGATGCAGTTGTATACATAACAGTAAATCTTCTATTTTTGTGAGAATAAAAATTCAAAATGAAAAGCAAAAGTAATGGAACAGGGGCCTGAGACATGACTAATGAACAGAGAACATGTTATTTTAGTGCCAGGAATGTCTGCCTTGTTTATTCTGGACCCTATTTTGAAATTGGCATCATTTGAAATTTGTGTGAAATTGGAAAATTGTCATTTTCTGACCACTATTTTGGGTAGATGAAATTGGTAAATAGGCAGTTTCTTGTACTCAATCGATAGAAGAAATGGAGTTCTATCGAAATAGCTATAGTTTTAGGAGACTGAAACATTGGAGTTTGTCGAAAATAGGGCTCAAAGTTGGCAAAATCGCCGATGCGTAAGCGTCATGGCTACCGATAACTTTGCGAAAGCATAATTCCGTTAGTTTTCGATCAAATTTCATAATTTTGGTGGCGTTATGATCGGAAAAAGATTCTCTATCATTTCATAAGAAAAAATTTTTTTTTTTTTTTTCCAAAAATTTTTCGACCCTAGGAACACTTTCCTGAGACGGCCTGTCGACCCCCAAAGGGTTAAAACAGCAAATTTGTGGTGTATTTTCGTGTGGTTTTTACGGTCGTATTCACGGTTTCTTGGTCTCATTTGATAGAATGGAAGATATATTACAGAAATAAAGATGATTTTCATTGGTTTTAGTACTGAAAATAGCTTCTAATTGAGCTCAAAGTAGCAGAAATGTTTGATTTTCGCTGATTTTCAAGAGTAAACAAATCACATCACGCAACCACTACACGTCAACTGGTGGGTCTAATATACCTTTACAAATGCACTGATAGTGTTTATACAATTATTACAATATTGCATAAGAGTAATTCATCTATTTTTTGGTGTGAATAAAAATTCTTTATGTAAATCAAAAATCAAAATGGAATTAAAGTGTATAGCATGGAAACATAACAAATAAACAGAGGAAATGTTATTTTAGTGCCAGGAATACCTGCACTGTTTTGAAATTGGAATATTTTGAAATTTGTGTGAAATTGGCAAATTACCAATGTCTGATCATTTATTGGCTACTTGAAAAAAGTTGATTGGGCAGTTTCTTGTGCTCAATCAATAAAATAGAAGTAATACTAACGAAATAGCTAAGAATTTGGTCAACTGGAATAATGTAATTGGCCTAAAATAGGGGTCAAAATTGGCAAAATCGACTAAATGTAAATATAACCGATAGTCAAATTTGTGATAGTGTAATTTCGTTAGTTTTCCACCAAATTTCATACTTTTTGTTTTAGTACATTTAGAAAAAGATTCTCTACCATTTTATATAAAAAAAAAAAAATTAAAATTCTTGGACCCTGTGGACAATGCGTAGATCTATGGCTTGGACCCTGAAAGGGTTAATATCTACCCTTTGTCTATTATATTTAGTTATAAATAAATTTAAATACTAATAAACTTTAATTTTTTCTTTCCTATTATTCCTCTATAAAAAATCTGCCTATCTTCCACCTCTCATTAACAATTTGCTCTTGAATTACTTTTTCCTCATGCTTGTCCAGTCTATTCTCTCCATTCATACTATGAATTCAGTCTTCTTTAATTAACGATTAAGCCCACTGAAAAATACCCCCAATACCATACAGTACAACGACGTGTTTATTAGGATTTCACATTTCAGGGATCCACCAGTTAATAAACAGTACAGGAAGCTCAGTCAACCTCTACTTAATTTAATCTCCAGATAGTTGGGATACCACTAAAACACAGGTATAAATGTTCATACTTCTAGGAAGTAAATTGTTAATAATGTGTGTCAATCTTAGCACTTGGAGATGACTGCCTTGTCACTTGCTGAGGCACAGACAGTGATGGAAAACAATAATAGAAAAAACTGTCAATACTATTTTTATTCTTATCACCTAGGAGAAGAGGAATACATATTAATGAAAAAAACACCAGTTCTTTCACTACTTTTATTTGCCTATTTATGATGTTTCAACATATGAAACTGCAAAGCATACCTATGAGAAGCACGATATGTACAAATTGAACAAGAATATGGTTTCTCTCCTGTATGGATACGAATGTGATTGTTTAAAGTATTTTTTGTTCCAGAACGATATGGACAATGCGGACAAGTATATGGTTTCTCTCCAGTATGTGTACGAATATGCTTTGTCACGTGGTCTTTCCTATCTGAGGAATAAACACAGAAGGGACACTGATGTAACTTGCCGATGACTCCACGCCCGCTAATCCTCGAACCATCACTGTTCAGTCCCACCTGTCGGGAACGCCTATCTTAATTATTGACATCACTCAAATTCAAATGTATCTTCATTATTAAATAGCCTAACATAGAAATAATTTCCTACAACAGTATATAATTTCCATATTATGCTAGCAATTTTCTGCTATTAGTAATTTTAAAAAAGTTCAATAATGTAAATCATAGGATTTATTTTAACCTGTTAAACCTTTCATGCATCAGTATAGGACACCATATGATAAAATTGGAGAGTTGTAATGAACATATGATTCAATCAAAATAAGACCCAAGCATATATAAGTACAGGTATCCTGTAATACTATACGTACAGCAATTAATATTGTTATAGTAGTTGAATGTGATGTATGCTTCCAGAAAACTTTTTATTCCTCGTAAATTACACACTAAATATTATTTATACCTAGCATTAATAGGTCCACATAAATAATGTTATTATTGAGAAATAAAAAATGTAAAGAATGTATTTGTAAGTTAATGTAAGAAACTACTGATATTGCTTACTGCCAGACTGTAAGAAGAGAGGGGGAGAGGGAGGCAGAGGGGTGGGTAGGTAGGGATGGAGAAGGGGTAGTGAGTGATGGATAAATGTGACCATGACAGTGCGTGCGTGACTGCTGTGAGTCACACAGTGCACGCAGAATGGGAGGCAATCAAATTTGATCCATGCAAAGGGAAAATAAGTCCATATTCTTGGATCAAGAGCCCTCTTACCAGCATCAAGGCACTCCCCTTCAGGAAGCATAACTGTTATGCAGTGAAAATATTACTATACCATTTCAAGATTAAGTAGCAAAATTGCACATGCGCACTCCATTAACAATGCCAACCTTCTTCTAAGGTACACAACTGTTGAAATTTTGAAGCCAATAAAAAGATGCTTTCTATAAACTTAAGTAGAGGACATCTGCATTTGTCAACTGTTCCACAAAGCTTCACCTAGTAATAGTTGACCAGGGTTGAAAATTTAATCATCAAAACTTGGAAGACCTACTATATGAGGACTTATATTTTATAAAAGTGAAGTTGTTGCCTCCTAAAACCACTCCTCTCCTCCAGACCATGGACCAGCAGGTCATTTCCAACTTCAAAAAAACTGTACACCAAAGCAGTGTTTGAAGTGCTTTGAAATGACCTCGGACACTCAATTGACCCTTAACCATTTGGGGGTCGGTGCCATACTAGTACGTTTTACGCGCCAGGGTCGGTGCTGTACTAGTACGCGTAAATTCTAGCGGCCCCAAATTAAGCGTGAAATGGCTGGTAGGCCTACATATGAAAGAATGGCTCTATGGGGTCAGTGTGCGCAGTATAAAAAAAATCCTGCCGCACACTGCATAATGAGAAAAAAAAAACTCGGATCGTATTTTTTGTTTAAAACAGCGACTTTGCAGTCTATTTTCGAATGGTATTTATTTATGTATTCTCGTTTTCTTGGTCTCATTTGATAGAATGGAAGATAGTCTACAGAAATTGAGATAATTTTGATTGGTTTTATGATGACAAGTATCTTGAAATTGAGCACAAAGTAGCGAAAATGTTTGATTTTTGCCGATGTTCAAGAGTAAACAAATCACGCTACGCATCCAATACACGTCAACTGGTGAGTCTAATATTCTTTCTTCACAAGTGTGGTGATATTATTTATACCGTTTTTACAATGATGCAGTTGTATATATAACAGTAAATCTTCTATTTTTTGTGAGAATAAAAATTCAAAATGGAAAGCAAAAGTAATGTAAGAGGGGCCTGGAGACGTGACTAATGAACAGAGAAAGTGTTATTTTAGTGCCAGGAATGTCTGCCTTGTTTATTCTGGACCCCATTTTGAAATTGGCATCGTTTGAAATTTGTGTGAAATTGGCCAAATTGCAAATTTCTGACCACTTTTTTGGGTTGTTGAAATTGGTAAATGGGTGGTATCTTGTACTCAATCGATAGTAGAAATGGAGTTCGTGAAATAGCTATGATTTTAGAAGACTGGAATATTGGAATTGGCCAAAAATAGGGCTCAAAGTAGGCAAAATCGCCGATGCGTAAACATTGTCGAGACCGATAACTTCGTGAGAGCATAATCCCGCAAGTTTTCAATCAAATTTCATACTTTTGGTGTTATGATCGGAAAAAGATTCTCTATCATTTCATAAGAAAGAATAATATTTTTTTTTTTACCCAAAAAATTTTTCGACCCTGAGAACGAGTTTGGGAGAGGGCCTGTCGACCCCCAAAGGGTTAAACAGTTCTGGAAGAATCACTTCAATATCTACAACTGCATAGGCCTTATAGGTAAGGCTTGGAATGCAGTGACTTCCAGGGCTTTGAACTCTGCTTGGAGACCATTGTGACCAGGTTGTGTCCAACAGAGGGATTTTGAAGGGTTTGAGGCTGAGCCTGACCCTGCCGACCCTGTGCCTGTTGTGGAAGGAATTGTGGCATTGGGCAAATCCCTGGGTTTGGAGGTGAGTGGCGAGGATGTGGAAGAGCTGGTGCAGGACAACAGGGTAGAGCTAACAACTGAAGAGCTGGAACAGCATCAGACCAGAGTTGAGGCTATTGATTCACAGGAGGAGGAAGAGGGACTGGTTGAGGTGCCTTCTTCAGAGATTAAGGAGATTTGTTCGAAGGGGAACGATGTTTAAAGGTTTGTTGAGAAATACCACCCTGACCAAGCTCAAACAAGCCATATCAACAACATGTTCAGTGACAAAACATTGTCCCACTTCAGGAACATGTTAAAGAGGCGCCAGAAACAGAGGACTGTGGACAGTTATTTTGTGCGACAGGGGTCCAGTGACTCAAGCTGGTCCTAGTGGGATTAAAAGACAAAGAAAAGAAGTAACCCGAGATAGGGCTTTGATACCTGAAGTCCTTATGGAGGGGGATTCCCCTTCCAAACACTAAGCCCTCCCTCCCTCACTCCTCCTCCCTATCTTCCATATGCCATCAACAATCTTCAATAAAGTAAAAATTTTATTTTATTTGTTTAAATATTTAACCCTTTCGGGGTTTTGGCCGTACTAGTACGGCTCACGCGCCAGGGTTTTTGTCGTACTAGTATGCCTAAATTCTAACGCCCTCAAATCAAGCAGAAACAGGCTGGTAGGCCTAGATGTGAGAGAATGGGTCTGTGTGGTCAGTGTGCGCAGTATAAAAAAAATCCTGCACCACACAGTGCATAATGAGGAAAAAAATCTGACCGCGTTTTTTATTTAAAACAGCGACTTTGCAGTCTATTTTCGGATGATATTTATGCTTCTATTCTCGTTTTTTTAGTCTCATTTGATAGAACGGATGATATATTACAGAAATAGAGATAATTTTGACTGGTTTCACGATGACAAGTACCTTGAAACTGAGCGCAAAGTAGAGAAAATGTTCGATTTTTGCCGATGTTCAAGAGTAAACAAATCACACCATGCGTCCAATACACATCAACTGGAGAGTCAAATATTCTTGCACAAGTGCACTGATATTATTTATAGCATTTTTACAATGATGCAGTTGTATACATAACAGTAAATCTTCATTTTTTGTGAGAATAAAAATTCAAAATGGAAAGCAAAAGTAATGTAAAAGGGGCCTGGAGACGTGACTAATGAACAGATAAACTGTTATTTGAGTGCCCGAAATGTCTGTCTCATTTATTCTGGACCCTATTTTGAAATTGGCATCTTTTGAAATTTGTGTGAAATTGGCCAAGTTGCCAATTTCTGACCACCTTATTGGGTATAGTTGAAATCGATAAATTGGCGGTTTCTTGTACTCAATTGATAGAACAAATGAAATTCTAGCGAAATAGCTATAATTTTAGTAGACTGAAACATTGGAATTTGCCGAAAATAGGGCTCAATGTGGGCGAAATCACCGATGCGTAAATGTCATCGATACCGCTAACTTCGCGAAAGCACAATTCTGTTAGTTTTCAATCAAATTTCATAATTTTGGTGTCGTTATGATCGGAAAAAGATTCTCTATCATTTCATAAGAAAAAAAAATTCCCAAAAAATTTGCGACCCTGAGAACGAGTTTGGGAGAGGGTCTGGCGACCCCCAAAGGGTTAAATAGTACAGTACATGCATTTATTTAGTAATTAATCTCATTTAAATGTTTTTTTTTTTTATATTTTTGGGTTTCTGGAACGGATTAATTGCATTTCCATTATTTCTTATGGGAAATATTGATTCTATTCTCGAACATTTCGAATTTAGAACAAACTCCTGGAACGGATTATGTTCGAAAATCGGGGTTCACTGAACGAGCAAATTGAGTTACGAGCTAGGTCACGGAATGGATTAAACGTGTAAGTTGAGGTTCCACTGTACTCTACTTGCTTAATCTATTCAGGCTTTCCTGCAGGCACAGTCATTTTTGTAAAAATGTTGACAGAATTACCAACAATGTGTTAAGTAAAAGGGATACAAGTGCAACTAATGTGACATTTTGTGTTAATATTTCTCTCTCTAGGAGCTTTGTTAAGCCATTATAAATAATGCAAGGACATAGGGAATACATATAGGTAATACAGTGAGGTGACAGAGCGTAAGTTAACCTACTGCAGTGCTTATACTATTTCACCTCCCTTTGTTACCTATATGTATACTCTGTGTCCTTGTATTTCTATAATGGTTTGACAAAGCACCTGGAAAGCAAAAATTTGCCACAATAAAAGTCACATTAGTTGTACAAGTGTCCTTTTACCTAACAGTTATATTTATTTAAATCTTATCTCACATATTGATGAAGATGCATGTGCAACACTTGGGTTTGCCTGCAAAACAGGCTTCTTCAGTTGAATGTAATGGTGGTGGTGGGGGCAGCGGCAGTGGTGCTGGTGTAATAATAACAGTAATATTAGTAACAGTAGTAGTGTTGTAGGTGTTGGTACTGCTGTAGGTGTTGTTGGTGCTGCTGCTGCTGTTGATATTATCAGTCCATCAGCCTTGGCAGGTGGTGGTTATTCACACAAGCCTGAAGAAGCTTGTTGCACAGGTGAATCACTTCGAAGATAAAAATTCCCAAGTGTTGTACGTATTATTTGTAAACTGGCCAGCATCGTGTAAGACCAATAATATAATACATATCTTGCAGAGTATTACTGCATCATCAGGAACAATTTCATACATTTTTTTTTAATAACTCTTTTTGACAAGTCATTCATATACAGTACAGTGGAACCTCCACTAACGAGCGCATCCACGTGCGAGTTTTTCCAGATACGAGCAGTCGATCGGTCGATTTTTTGCTTCCATAGGCAAGCAAAATTTCCAGATGCGAGCGGGCCTCAAGGGAGGTTCGTTGACGCTGGTGAGAGGCTCTTGTTCTTGATCAAGGGAATTGGATCTCATTTGTTTGTTGGACTTTGGGGGTCGACAGGCCCTCTCCCAAACTCGTTCTCAGGGTTGAAATTTTTTTGGAAAAAAAAAATATTTTTTCTTATGAAATGATAGAGAATCTTTTTCGATCATACCGACACCAAAAGTTTAAAATTTGATAGAAAACTTACGGAATTATGCTCTTTCGAAGTTATCGGTTTCGATGATATTTACGCATTGGTGATTTCGCCCACTTTGAGCCCTATTTTTGGCCAATTCCAATCTACTAAAATCATAGCTATTTCACTAGGACTCAATTCCTTCTATCAAATGAGTATAAGAAACCGCCCATTTACCAATTTCAACCCAAAAAAGTGGTCAGAAATTGGCAATTTAGCCAATTTCACACAAATTTCAAACGATGCCAATTTCAAAATGGGGTCCAGAATAAACAAGGCAGACATTCCTGGCACTAAAATAACATCTTCTCTGTTCATTAGTCACGTTTCCAGGCCCCTCTTACATTACTTTTGCTTTCCATTTTGAATTTTTCTCACAAAAAATTGAAGATTTACTGTTATGTAAAAATATGTACTGAAGCATAGTGTTATACTTGTGTAGTGTATTATAAGTAATTCTAGTTGTATTACATTTGTGATCCCTTGTTATGTGTGACGTCAGAGACCCGCACCATTTGAGTGCTACGTCAGAGGCCTCTCTCTCACTCCCGCTCTAGACCTAGACTTAAACAGAAGTGGTGCTAGGTATCTCTCCTCACAGACTCCGTTAATATACCAGTCAATATACATCTGAGTGTTTACCTTGTCCACCTTTATCTCCACGAACCCCTTCCGATAGTTATGTATACAACTGCATCATTGTAAAAACGATATAAATAACATCACCACACTTGTGAAAGAATATTAGACTCACCAGTTGACGTGTATTAGATGCGTGGCATGATTTGTTTACTCTTGAACATCATCAAAATTGAACATTTTCGCTACTTTGAGCTCAATTTCAAGGTACTTGTCTTCGTAAAACCAATCAAAATCATATCTTTTTCTGTAGTATATCTTCCATTCTATCACATGAGACCAAGAAAACGAAAATACATCAATAAATACCAATATCAAAATCATACTTGCAAATTCTCGACTTGTAAATATTAAGTACCTAAAAATACAGGTCAAGGTTTTTTTCTCATGCAGTGTGTGCTGCACGATTTTTTTTATACTGCACAAACTGACCACACAGACCCATTCTTTCATATGTACGCCTACCAGCCATTTCCCGCTTAATTTGAGGCCGCTAGAATTTATGCGTACTAGTACAGCACCGACCCTTGCACGTAAAACGTACAAGTACGGCACCGACCCCCAAAGGGTTAATGTACACCAAAATTGAAAGAAATCTGACTGTAAATAACGGAGTTCACTTCTCAGCCTTAGCTGGCCCTTAGCGGTATATTTTCGTATGGTTTTTATGGTTGTATTCTCGTTTTTTTGGTCTCAATTGATAGAATACAAGAAATATTACAGAAATAGATATGATTTTGATTGCTTTCACAACGAAAAGTACCTTGAAATTGAGCTCAAAGTAGCTGAAATGTTTGATTTTTGCCAATGTTCAAGAGTAAACAAATGACGTCACTGTCCAATACCTGTCCGAGTGGCCATTCCAATATGCACTCATGAATGGGTTGACATTATTTGTACAATTATTACAATAATGCAGTAGCCTGCATAACAGTAAATCTTCTATTTATGTGTGAATAAAAATTCCAAATGGTAAGCAAGAGTATTATTATAAGAATAAGTATGTACTAATAATAATAATAATGATACGTATATAATAATAATTATAAGAATACGTATGTACTAATAAATAATACGTAATTATAATCATAATAATACTGTAACTGAGTTTCAGATCGCCACCACAAGATGGTAGTGTGTATCAAAACATCGCGCTCAGGGAGGGAGGGGAATTCTCATGTTTTTATTACGTTTCATACAGTTATTTTGCGAAATTTCTTCTTTCTAACCATGGGTGCAAAGGACAGTGCTGAGAAGAAAATGAGGATGATTTCCATGGAACTAAAGCAGAAAATTATACATAAACACAAACTAGGTGTAGCATTAAGTGTAGCATTAAGAGTGTACCATTAAGGGTGTACCATTAAGGGTGTACCATTAAGAGTGTACCATTAAGAGTAGCAATTAAGCCATTAGGCAATAGAAAAAGGATGATCTAATGGAGTTTGCCTTACAAACACTCATTTTTCTGTTATAAAAGCATGGAAAGGTATGCCAGGAGCAGGAATGGCTGCTGTGGTGGCCCTATACTCCACAACAACAATGGCCGCTGCCTCCGCCTCCACTAACACTACTCACATACGTAATATTTCATTCATTTTAGTGTATATAACATGTTTCTATGTTATTAATATTGGTTATTATGTCATATTAGATGAATTGTGATAGATAAATAAGCTGTAGAGTTGATATTAGGGAAATTATTGAAGTATTTTGTGGTGCCTGGAATTCCAATGGAACGGATTAATTCCATTTCAATTCATTTAAATGAGGAAAATTTACTCCGCAAATGAGCAAATCAAGTTGCGAGCAAGGTCATGGAATGGATTAAACTCGTTAGTAGAGGTTCCACTGTACTGCAATTCAAAAAATTCTCAGGAAAGCATCAATTCCTGTGGCACCCCATTAGTGACAAGCAAAAAGATATCTTATTCTTATCAATGTTCAACCTTCATGAGTGAACAAACCTGATTACCTCCCATTTCCTTGGCATTGCATATTTATATGAATTGAGTGCTTCCCAAGAATAATAATAATTATAATTGCCAACGTTTATGCACTGTAAATTTTCCTTTTATTCCTCCAGTTTCTGAATGATCATACTGTATACAACATACATGTTTGTCTGTTTAAATGGACGTGTGCAGACAACAAACAACATTTGAAAGTAATACCATACAAATACAGTAACTGATTGCATTAGAAAATGTAATGCAGTAATCTTTCTCCACCAGACTGATGAACAAAGAAGAATCTCTTAACCAGGCCCTGTGCAAAATTAGATCAGGAATACATCAGAACTGTTCATATCTTTATTTTGGAGTTTCAGAAAGTTATACATAAAAAAGAAATATTCTAGATATATTTTTTAATAATAGCTTTTCTGTTTGGCAAACACAATATATATTCTTCTCTTACACTCTTTTAAGTAAAATATCAGGCTGTTGAACTCATTTTTGAGTACCATTTATTCCAAAAAAGCAATTATGGAAATTGAAAGTACGCTAACATAATACTTTAAAACTAATACAAATAAATATTACAATAAATACATTTTTTATTATTAATACTTAAAAGCCTTTTTATTCAATATACTGAGTACAGAAAATTAAATGAATTATTCTTTCATAAATAGCCACATTTAAATTTGTATACAACTGAAATATGGTTTCTGCTGCTTCTGAGTGAAAAAACAAATATATGTCTAACTGGAACTATCATCAGAAAGTCTACAAATTAAGACTGCAATGGTCGTTCATTTTAATAGAGCTGGCGTTCAAACAAAATCATATGGTTCATTGGATCACTGTATAACATTCTACAGAAAGACACTCCAATCGTCATTCACGTTAATAGATATTTTATTCAAACAAAATTATACATTCAGTGCTTTACATACGATGCCTGCGAATATGACCTACTAAAGAGGTTCTCTGTGCTGACCGATATGTGCATATAGCACAGGCATAAGGTTTTTCTCCAGTATGAATACGAATATGGGTTTTTAAATTATTTTTTAATGCAAAATGTAAAGGGCAAAAGGGACAAGCATATGGTTTCTCTCCAGTATGAATTCGAACATGCTGAATTAATTTGTCTTTTGTAGTTGCAGAATAGGTACAATAAGAACAGGTAAATGGTTTCTCTCCAGTGTGGGATCGTATATGCCTCGTCATGCTGTCTTTCCGATCTGTGGAATAGGCACAGATGGGACACTGGTGTAACTTGTTGTTCGCTTCCCTCCCGATATTCCTCGATCTATCACTGTTCATCCTCACCTGTCGGGAACGGCCATCTTAATCACTGTTATAATTTAGGTATCATATCAATTTGTCTAAAACACTTAAATATTGTCTTAAGTATCTCTAATTTCAAAAATAAAAAAAAATCTCACATTACAAAGATGTTGAACAGTTGTTGTTTTTTATTAACCCAGTACCAATAAAATAAAAAAAATAAACACCAAAATGAAAAAAAATTTAACAATATACACAAAAAAACTTATGCATTAATCCTTGAAATTATTATTAGATACACAAGTCCTCTATGGGTTTAGTTCCAAACCAACATATGCATCATTTAATGTGGTTTATACTACAATGTACTATACGTATTTGCAAATGTTAAATGCTCCTCAAGTTAATTGTGAAAGGAAACTATATATCGATAAACTCCATATTATTAACAAATTTAACAATGATATTAAATTTTATATGTACTGCACAGTACTATTGCTCAAGAAACTAATTCATCAATAAAACTACTGCTTCCATTCACCTGTCTACAAAAAAATATTACATCCAGTGTAGCCGATCAGATCCCCTTCCCTGGAATACCACACCACACAAAACAGGAATTTTTGTTGAGAAATTGTGATGACAAGTTTTTCAACCCACTCTCCCACTCACTCCCATATACATTCATCCAAACAAATAACATGATACTAAGAGAGAGAGCCTGTACAGTAGGCAACTGCAAGTCATACAATCATAACTCAATTTACTTTTTTATTTTCAGTAGTAGTGTACCATTACCATTAAGACAGGCCAAGGCAGAATTAGTGGAGCACATTACCTTATTGAGCCTCCCTCCACCCCATAGGTAAGGCCACTGTTTTGGCTTAGCATCACTACTTGGTGTAAATAAACTAGTCATCAGTCTGTGTACATGCACACACCATACAATAGTCTCTCTGTAGTTATCCTCTCTATCTTAATTCATATCATCTTCCTTCATCTCTGGATATGAATATTATCACCCACCGAAAAGGAGCAAAAGTTATGCTGAAGGTGCCAGGAAGACAATTAGATATGAAACTCTTACAATTTCTAAGAAAATTGTACTTAGAAGTGGGATGTGGAAACTGTTATGGCTGGTAGGTTACTCACACAACTAATTTAACACAAAAATACACTGGGATTACACATTCTTGGGTCTCAACCTTTTAAACTGAGTCTGACGTACTGATACATAGGTGATGTCAAAGTCTCCGATGTACTAGACAGCACAATTTATTGTGCCTTAAAATATGCCACCTGCCAAAATATTTGATATTAGCACAACTCTTGGGACTTCTACAACCTCTTCATGCCTTTGAAAAACTCTTAAGACCCACAGAGTCCAAATACAGTGGACCCTCGGTTAACGAAATTAATCCGGTCCAGGAGCTATTACTTAATCTGAATCTTTCGTTATCTGAAACCTTATTTCCCATAAGAAATAATGTAAATACAATTAATTCGTTCCACAAAAAATAATCACTCAAAAAAAAATTAACATTTACTTACCTTTATTGAAGAGTTGCAAGCATCTGGAAGGTAGAGTTGCTGACAGGGGCAGGGTGTTAATGGTTGGAAGGGAAATCCCCTCCAAAAGGACTTCAGGTAACAAGTCCCTCTCTGGGGTTACTTCCTTCTTTTCTTTTAATGCATGCCTGCTACACTCCCTGCATGCCTGCTACACTCCCTGCATGCCTGCTACACTCCCTGCATGCCTGCTACACTCCCTGCATGCCTGCTACACTCCCTGCATGCCTGCTACACTCCCTGCATGCCTGCTACACTCCCTGCATGCCTGCTACACTCCCTGCATGCCTGCTACACTCCCTGCATGCCTGCTACACTCCCTGCATGCCTGCTACACTCCCTGCATGCCTGCTACACTCCCTGCATGCCTGCTACACTCCCTGCATGCCTGCTACACTCCCTGCATGCCTGCTACACTCCCTGCATGCCTGCTACACTCCCTGCATGCCTGCTACACTCCCTGCATGCCTGCTACACTCCCTGCATGCCTGCTACACTCCCTGCATGCCTGCTACACTCCCTGCATGCCTGCTACACTCCCTGCATGCCTGCTACACTCCCTGCATGCCTGCTACACTCCCTGCATGCCTGCTACACTCCCTGCATGCCTGCTACACTCCCTGCATGCCTGCTACACTCCCTGCATGCCTGCTACACTCCCTGCATGCCTGCTACACTCCCTGCATGCCTGCTACACTCCCTGCATGCCTGCTACACTCCCTGCATGAATGCTACACTCCCTGCATGAATGCTACACTCCTGCATGCCTGCTACACTCCCTGCATGAATGCTACACTCCATGCATGCCTGCTACACTCCCTGCATGCCTGCTACACTCCATGCATGCCTGCTACACTCCCTGCATGCCTGCTACACCCCTGCATGCCTGCTACACTCCCTGCATGAATGCTACACTCCCTGCATGAATGCTACACACACTGCATGAATGCTACACTCTCTGCATGAATGCTACACTCCCTGCATGCCTGCTACCACTGGGGTGCCACTAGGAAGCTTCTTGACCCATGGTGACTTATTTCACAGTGACAATCACTAAACCACCAAAAAGACACCAAATATATTGTGAATCTTTGAAAGAGCGCGCTAGGTAATGTTCTCTCAATGGTAAACAACGCTTCACTGGCGTCCTGCGCTTGCGCTGGAGCAGGCGGACACGTCTAATACCTTTCGGTAACCGAGGAATTTTTCGCTAACCGATTCCGAAAAAAGCTTACGTTTTCCGAAACTTTCGTTAACGGGACCTTTCGTTAACCGAGGGTCCACTGTAGTGCCTCGTTAACACTGCCTAGTTAGCATAAGTAAACAATGAAATCAGCATCTGTTGTTCCACTTTCATGATACTAACAGCAGAATTCAGCCACAAAGCATACTAAATAGATTTAACCCAGGATAACCCAGGAAAATCAAACGATGTGACTTATTTATATATTTCCAAGAGTGTCACATCTTGAAACAATTGCAATATCTTAAGATTTTCTTGTAAATATGTTTTACAGTAATCTTCGAGGCAGACAGGTGTGATGGATACACAGAAACTACAATATGCTTGTAAGACCCAGGATATTTCCTCGAACCTAAATACAGTGGTAGCTCAGGTTACGAGCTTAATTCGTTCCAGAAGGCAGTTTGAGTGCCAATACCGAACGAATTTGTTCCCATGAGAAATAATTAAATTACAGTGGACCCCCGGATTACGTCATTTTTTTGTTCAAGAATGCTGTTCAAGTGCCATTACTGAACGAATTTATTCCCATAAGGAATAATGTAAATTAGATTAGTCTTTTTAGACCCCAAAATTACACTTACAAAAGCACTTACAAAAATAAACTTACATAAAAGGGCAAGTGTGGAGACTATCGTAAACCGGGGGTCCACTGTACAGGTATCCCTCAACATTCACGTTTTCCACTTTCACGGGCTTCACACATTCGCGAATTCCCGGCCGCCAAATTCCCACCCACCAAATCATATTTAAGTTTCCCGCCACCCGAGCGTCCCTACTACCTTCCCTCCAACCCGGCAGCCAGCCCGCCCACCACTCACTCACTTGAGTGTTTTCTTCGTTCATTATTTGTTATTAAACTACAGTATAACATGTATGTAGTACTATATAGTACAATATTTTACTATGTTTTTATGCGTTTTATGATTGCTCATGGTTCAATAGGTTAAGGAAGCAGTAAGTAATGAATGTACTAAATAAAGGTTATCTATCTATTACATTTATTCCAAATTGATATCAGAAACATGATAAATACTTAGAACTGTAATAAAGATGCTGAAATGATAATATTGCCATATTATATGAGTGGTAGGAGAGCAGTCAGACCACCACTATAAAAGATGTTTACATCAGGGTAAACATGCCTAAATCACTCTTGTTATAAGAACAAATGCAAAAATAGTATTTATTATTTTTAGAATAATAATAATTTATAATAATTGATCTGGAACACTTTAAATGTCATCAGTATTTGGTAGCTGACATTTAG
>WNWK01005216.1:100000-124694 GCA_009830355.1 Cherax destructor | reverse complement strand
CATCACCACCACCACCACTACTACACCACCACCACCACTACGACACCATCACCACCACTACGACACCACCATCACCACCACTGCCACTACTGCCGCCACTTCGACCACCACCTCCATCACCACCACCACGACCGTCACCACAATCACTACGACGACCACCAAAATCACTAAGACCACCACCACCACAACGACCACCACCAACACCACTACCACCACCACAACGACCACCACCAACACCACCACCACCTCCACCACCACCGTACCCTTGTGGAACACTGTGGAACATCGTACCCGTGTGGAACACTGTGGAACACCGTACCCGTGTGGAACACAGGAATACTACACTGGTATGCCATACTGTGAAACACGATACCCGTGTCTAACGCTGTGGAACTATACCCGTGTGGAGCACTATTTAACACTATACCCGTGTGGAGCACTGTGGAACACGGTACAAGTGTGGAATACTGTGGAACACGGTACCCGTGTGGAACGCGTCAAGGCTCCCAAATTGTCAGCTTGAACACGGGAGAAAAATATCGGAAATGCCTGCCGGCTTGTTACGCTGGAACCCGATGACAGCTCTGGTGAGCGAGGGTGGGTTGAGGTGGGCAGAGGGTGAGATGGAGTGGGTGGAGGGTGAGTTGGAGTGGGTGGAGGGTGGGCAGGGTGGTTGCGACATCTCCAAGCATTTTCTCAGCCCTTGTTCACTTGTAACTGTTACAATGATACGGAGACTCAACACCTGCCTCATATGTTGTTATTATTATAGTAGTAGTAGCATTGATATTATTATTATTATTGTTAATATTATTATCAGTAGTAGTAGTATTGTTATTATTACTAGTAGTAGTTGTAGTAGTAATAATAGTGGTATTATTATTATTATTATTATTATTATTATTATTATTAATTTTATTATTATTATTATTATTATTATTATTATTATTATTATTATTATTATGACTATTATTATTATCATAAACATTATTGTTATTAATATTATCATCAGCAACAGTGACAGATCATTTAGCGAAGTCACTCTTTTAGAAGGATAGAAGGTTAGAATTATACAGTAGACAATGAGAGAGACTTTTGAGAGATAATTTCAGTTTAGAGATGGAAAGAACTTGGATCAACTCGAGAGAGAGAGAGAGAGAGAGAGAGAGAGAGAGAGAGAGAGAGAGAGAGAGAGAGAGAGAGAGAGAGAGAGAGTAGAATATAAAAGAGGGAGATTGTTAAGAAGCCTGTAGGTAAAAATTCACTGATGACCCATGCCTATACTGCTCTCGGCTTGCAATTGAAGTGCCCCGGATCGATTATGGGATGGGAGGAGATATTTGAGAGACTCACCATACACCTGTTGTCCCTGTTCACCTAGCAGTAAATAGGTACCTCGGTCTTAGTCGACTGTTGTGGGTTGCAGTCTGGTGGGGAGTAGCAGTATACCGTAGATAGGCATTGGAAGACTGAAGAAGGATAACAGCTGTGTATGATATCAGGTAAGATAGCTGCTCTTAGCCTGTATATGATATCACGTAAGATAGCAGCTCTTAACTTGTAAATGATATGAGGTAGAATAGCAGCTCTTAGCCTGTAAATAATATGAGGTAGGATAGCAGCTCTTAGCCTGTATATGATATCAGGTAAGATAGCAGCTCTTAACTTGTAAATGATATCAGGTAGGATAACAGCTCTTAACCTGTAAATGATATGAGGCAGGATAGCAGCTCTTAGCCTGTAAATAATATGAGGCAGGATAGCAGCTCTTAGCCTGTAAATAATATGAGGCAGGATAGCAGCTGTTAGCCTGTAAATCAGCTGTACTCACCTAATTGTACTCACCTAATTGTGGTTGCAGGGGTCGAGACTCAGCTCCTGGCCCCGCCTCTGCACTGTCCGCTACTGGGTCTCTGCTCTCCCTGCTCCGTGAGCTCTATCATACCTTGTCTTAAAACTATGTATGGTTCCCGCCTCCACTATATCGTTCGCTAAACTATTCCACTTCCTAACTACTCTATGGCTGAAGAATTGCTTCCTAACATCCCTCTGACTCATCTGAGTCTTCAGCTTCCAGTTGTGTCCCCTTGTTTCTGTGTTTCCTCTCTGGAACATCCTGTCACTATCTACCTTGTCGATTCCCCGCAGTATTTTGTATGTCGTTATCATGTCTCCTCTAACCCTTCTGTCCTCCAGTGTTGTTAGTCCTATTTCCCTCAACCTTTCTTCATAAGGCAGTCCCCTGAGTTGTGGAACTAGCCTTGTCGCAAACCTTTGCACTTTCTCTAATTTCTTGACGTGCTTGACCAGGTGTGGGTTCCAGACTGGTGCTGCATACTCTAGTATGAGCCTGACGTACACGGTATACAGTGTCCTGAACGATTCCTTGTTAAGGTAACGGAACGCTAATCTTAGGTTTGCCAGTCGCCCATATGCTGCCGCGGTTATCTGGTTGATGTGTGTTTCCGGAGACGTGCTGTGTGTGTGTGTGTGTGTGTGTGTGTGTCAGTATTTTATTGAAAATAAATTTCATAATATACAATTATTCGACAATACAAATAAGGTAAAATATTTTATGTTTATTTTCAGGTAAAGATGGCGGAAATGTCTGGCTTCAGTGAAGTAAAGTTAAGTAAAGAGAGTAAAGCTCTGGCTTACCATTTAATCCTACTTCAGTAATGATCAAATTTCTGTTACTACTACTACTACTACTACTACTACTACTACTACTACTACTACTATATACTACTACTACTACTACTACTACTACTACTACTACTACTACTACTACTACTACTACTACTACTACTACTACTATTACTACTACTACTACTACTACTACTACTACTACTACTACTACTACTACTACTACTACTACTACATATAATATATATATACTAATATATAATACATTACATTTGAAATATATATACTACTGACTATAATACATATTATACTACTACTACTACTACTACTAATATAATATAATTGCTAAATCACTACTCGCTAACTACTGCACAGAACTACTGACTGAGTGACTAAGACATGTTTGCTCTATACTGTACATACTTATATTACGACTAACAACGACTCTGAAAGCTCTCTCTTTTTCTTACTCATCACTTGACAATAAGCTCATACTATACTACTACTTACTACTACTACTACTACTACTACTACTACTCATACTACTACTACTACTATCTACTACTACTACTACTACTACTACTACTACTACTACTACTACTACTACTACTACTACTACTACTACTACTACTACTACTACTACTACTCATACTACTACTACTACTACTACTACTACTACTACTACTACTACTACTACTACTACTACTACTACTACTACTACTACTACTACTACTAATAATAATAATAAAAAATTACAGTTATGAAAATAATAATAAATAATAATGACAATAATAATAATATTATTACTACTACTACTACTACTACTAATAATAATAATAATTGTAAATCACAATACCGCAAAAGAAACACTGCACAAGAAACCTACTGACTGAGGTGAAGCAAGACGATGTTTCGCTCTATACTTGTACCATAGTCGGGTTATGAGTTACGGAGCAAACAGACGACGGTCTGAAAGCGTTCTCTCTTTTGTTTTCTTCCTCAATCGAAGCTTGACAATAAGTCATTAAGGAGCGGATCTTTGGTTAATTTCTTCTACGTTTTGCGGGTTATTTATGATCAGTTTCCATGTAATACTGCATATATATATATATATATATATATATATATATATATATATATATATATATATATATATATATATATATATATATATTCAACAAATTGGCTGTATCCCACCGAGGCAGGGTGACCTATATAGAAAAACGAAAGGATCCTTTCTCTGCGAATCACGAAAAAGAAAATGCAGGCTGGCAGGCTGGGTTATAAGGAGGCAAGTACACGCAATCTTTGTCAACTCTTTAGTATCTAGTACGTTTTGATAATATCTCCCTATTTTACTTTTTCAATTTAGTAATTCATACAAGAGAAGGGGTTACTAGCCCCTTGCTACCCGCATTTTAGTTTCCTGACTTCAGAGGAAGAATTATCTTCCACTTCCCCATGGAGATAAGAGGAAATAAAGAAGAGGAACAAAAACTATTGAGAAAAGAGACGAAAACCCAGATGGGTATGTATATATATATGTTTGTACATACATGTGTAGTGTGGCTTAAATGTAAGTAGAAGTAAATAAGCTATACCTGTTATCCTGCGTGTTTTGAGACAGAAAAAAGACATCAGCAATCCTACCATCATGTAAAACAATTACAGGTATCCGTTTTACACTCACATGGCAGGACGGTAGTACCTCCCTGGGTGGTTGCTGTCTACCATCCTACTACCTAGTGCAATCCATAGATTTTAAACCCCATTAAGCAACCTACCGATAGAAATCATTAATTTGCGCAATGTTTCGCAATGTTTCGCTCTCAATTCTGCTTATTGACAGAAATGTTGGCCAAACGTGAACTAGTACTGCAAAACTGTTTTTCCCACAAACGTTCTATATTTCACCCTCCCACTGCACTGTCTTCTGTGTACACTCTCTGAAAACATGTTTTGAAATCGTTATTATCTTGTATAAGCAGCTGTTCTTGTCTTTTGTTTGTTGACAACAGCAGCTCCAACAAGAACTTTTATTGCCGTATTTAGTGATGATTTCGTGGGTGCTGTTGTTGTTCGAACAAATAAAGAGGTCAGTTTTTGTTCCCTTTGTTTACAATGTGACCCGATTGGGTATTTATTGACTAGGGCAATTTTTGTGGGCATAAATATGTGTGGCCCATCTTTAACACTTGCAACCATATTCCCACGCTAACTCAAATATTCCCACGCTCACTCAGATATTCCCACGCTCATTCATATATTCCCACGCTCACTCAGATATTCCCACGCTCATTCAGATATTCCCACACTCACTCAGATATTCCCACGCTCACTCAGATATTCCCACGCTCACTCAGATATTCCCACGCTCACTCAGATATTCCCACGCTCACTCACATATTCCCACGCTCACTCAAATATTCCCACGCTCACTCAAATATTCACACGCTCACTCAAATATTCCCAATCTCACTCAGATATTCCCACATTCACTAAAATATTACTATACAAACCAAAATATTCTCACACTTTCAGTAACACTTTCTTCAACGCACTCACGCTAACGCACTCACTCTTTCCAACACTCATACTCACCCTAACACATTCACACTCCCTCTATCACACTCACACTAACACACTCACACTCCCTCCAACACACTCATACTTACTCTAACACACTCACCTTAACACAAACTCACACTCCCCACAACACACTCACACTCACCCTAACACACTCACACTCCCTCCAACACACTCACCCTAACACACTCACACTCCCTCCAACACACTCACACTCCCTCCAACACACTCACACTCCCTCCAACACACTCACACTCCCTCCAACACACTCACACTCCCCCTAACACACTCACACTCCCCTAACACAAACTCACACTCCCTCCAACACACTTACACTCACCCTAACACTCTCAGGTCGACCCTCTCACACACCCTCTCCCTGGAGGCTTCCAGTATTTCCAAAACTCTGCTCCTGGCACCTGGGTGTCCTCTCTTGGATTATATCATCACATCCATTCAACCTTGTCTGTCTGTCTGTATCTCTCTCTCTCTCTCTCTCTCTCTCTCTCTCTCTCTCTCACACACTTTCTTTTCTTCCATTTATTCATTAACTTACTTGCTTTTAATCATTTTCCTCTTTCTCTTTCTCTTCCTCCTCTTCCCCATCCACCTTCTCCTCCTCCTCCTCCTCCTCTTCTTGTTCTTCCTCCTCCTCCCCTCCTCCTCCTCCACCTACCCACCTCCATCTTCTCCACGTCCTCTTCCTCTTCCACCTCCTCCTCCTCCTCCTCCTCCTCCTCTTCACCTCCTCCTCCTTCTCTTCCTCTTCTTCCTCCCTCTATTCCTCCACCTCTTCCTCCTTCTCTTCCTCCTCCCCTATTCCTCCACCTCCTCCTCCTTCTCCTCCTCCTTCTTCTCCTCCTCCTCCCCTATTCCTCCTCCTCCTCTCTTCCACCTCTCCCACCTCCTCCTCCTCCTCCTCCACCTCTCCTACCTCCTCCTCCCCTATTCCTCCTCCTCCTCCTCCTCCTCCTATTCCTCCTCCTCCACCTCTCCCACTCCTCCTCCTCCTCCTCCCTATTCCTCCTCCTCCACCTCTCCCACCTCCTCCTCCTCCTCCTAACCCTAAGTTAGCCAGCTCGGGGTCTTGTACAAGCTATTATTATTAACTTTCTTGCTTAAGTTACTCCCAAGTCAAGCTTAGTTTATTTAGCTGAGACAACTTTGTGTGTGTGTGTGTGTGTGTGTGTGTGTACTCACCTAATTGTACTCACCTAATTGTGGTTGCAGGGGTCGAGACTCAGCTCCTGGCCCCGCCTCTTCGCTGTCTGCTACTGGGTCTCTGCTCTCCCTGCTCCATGAGCTTTATCATACCTTGTCTTAAAACTATGTATGGTTCCTGACTCCACTATATCTTTCTCTAGACTATTCCACTTCCTGACTACTCTGTGGCTGAAGAAATGTTTCCTGACATCCCTTTGACTCATCTGAGTCTTCAGCTTCCAGTTGTGTCCCCTTGTTTCTGTGTTCACTATCTACCTTGTCAATTCCCCGCAGTATTTTGTATGTCGTTATCATGTCTCCTCTGACCCTTCTTTCCTCCAGTGTTGTTAGTCCTATTTCCCTCAATCTTTCTTCATAAGACAGACCCCTGAGTTGTGGAACTAACCTTGTCGCAAACCTTTGTGTGTGTGTGTGTGTGTGTGTGTGTGTGTGTGTGTGTGTGTGTGTACTCACCTATTTGTACTCACCTATTTGTGGTTGCAGGGGTTGAGACATAGCTCCTGGCCCCGCCTCTTCACTGTTCGCTACTAGATCATCTTACTCCCACTCCATGAGCTTTATCATTCCTCGTGGTAAATTAGACACATATGCAACACTTGGGTATCTTTATTGAGGAAACGTTTCGCCACACAGTGGCTTCATCAGTCCATACAGGAGAATCGTGAAGAACAGGAGGATGTGAGGTTGTCAGTCCTCAATCTTGAGTCGATGTTTTCAGTCCATCAATCTTGAACAAATGTGACACCTCCTACAACTGCTGCACCTCTCCTGTCTTCAGTATATAAGCTTCCTCTGCTCATATGCTGTTATTCTATTCAAGATTGATGGACTGAAAACATCGACTCAAGATTGAGGGCCTGACAACCTCACACTCCTCCTGTTCTTCACGATTCTCCTTTGTATGGACTGATGAAGCCACTGTGTGGCGAAACGTTTCCTCAATAAAGATACCCAAGTGTTGCATATGTGTCTAATTTACCAACTCGTCGGTTCTCTGAACCATTCATTCACATCATTCCTCGTCTTAAAACTATGTATGGTTCCTGCCTCCACTGCATCACTTGCCAGACTATTCCACTTCCTGACAACTAGTGACTAAATGAATACTTCCTAACATCCCTTTGACTCATTTGAGTATTAAACTACCAATTGTGACCCCTTGTTTCTGTGTCCCATGTCTGGAACATCCTGTCTCTGTCCTCCTTATTTATTCCTCTCAGTATTTTGTATGTCGTTATCATGTCTCCCCTAACCCTCCTGTCCACCAGTGTCGTCAAGCCGATTTCCTTTAACATTTATTCGTATGGCATTTCCCTTAGCTCTGGAACTAGCCTTGTTGCAAACCTTTGCACTTTCTCTAATTTCTTGGCGTGCTTGACCAGGTGTGGGTTCCAAACTGGTGCTGTATACTCCACTATGGACCTGACGTACACGGTGTACAGTGTCTTGAACGATTCCTTACTGAGGTATCGGAACGCTATTCTCAGGTTTGACAGGCGCCCATATGATGCAGCAGTTATCTCGTTGATGTGTGCTTCAGCAGATGTGGTCAGTACACTCATCCCAAGATATTTTTCCTTGAGTGAGGTTTGCAGTCTTTTGCCACCTAGTCTATACTCTGTCTGCGGTCTTCTTTGCCCTTCCCCGATCTTCATGAATTTGCATTTAGCGGGGTTAAATTCGAGGAGCCAATTGCTGGACCAGGCATCCAGCCTGTCCAGGTCTCTTTGTAGTCCTGCCTGATCCTCATCTGATTTATTTCTCCTCATTAACTTCACATCATCTGCGAACAGGGACACTTCTGAGTCTATCCCTTCCATCATGTCATTCACATATACCAAAAATAGCACTGGTCCTAGGACTGACGTCTGTGGAACCCCGCTCGTCACAGGCGCCCACTGTGATACCTCATCACGTACCATGACTAGTTTTTGTCTCACTGTCAGGTATTCTCTGATCTATTGCAGTGCCCTTCCTGTTATATACGCCTGATCCTCTAGCTTCTGCACTAATCTCTTGTGAGGAACTGTGTCGAAGGACTTGTTGCAGTTCAAGAAAATGCAATCTATCCACCCCTCTCTCTCTCTCTCTCGTGTCTTACTTCTGTTACCTTGTCATAAAACTCCAGTTGGTTTATGACTCAGGATTTGCCTTCCATGAATCCGTGCTGGTTGTCGTTTATAAGCTGGTTCCGTTATAGGTGCTCCACCACTCTTCTCCTGATAATCTTCTCCATGACTTTGCACACTATACACGTCAGTGACACTGGTCTATAGTTTAGTGCCGTTTTTCATACCTCAGGTATTTGCCCAGTTTCAATGGATGTATTGAAAATTGTGGTTAGTGGCACACACAGCGTCTCTGCTCCCTCTATAAGGACCCACGGGGAGATATCCGGTCCCACCGACTTTGAGGTATCAAGGTCACCCAGCAGCTTCTTCACCTCCTCCTCAGTTGTGTGTATGTCATCCAACACTTGGTATATTCCTTGTTGGTGTCCCACTCTGTTCTGTCTTCCCAGAGTCCTTCCTGTCTCCACTGTAAATACTTCCTTAAATCTCGTGTTGAGCTCCTCACATACCTCTTGATCGTTTCTTGGGAGTTCCCTACCTTCTTTCCTCAGCCTGATCACCTGGTCCTTGACTGTTGTCTTCCTCCTGTGTGTGTGTGTGTGTGTGTGTGTGTGTGTGTGTGTGTGTTGTATGTGTGTGTGTGTGTGTATATGTGTGTGAGTACTTTATGCGTAGAGCGTTTGATTTAATGTGCCTGTATTTATACATACTCAAACTTATCTGTATATATAATATATATATATATATATATATATATATATATATATATATATATATATATATATATATATATATATATATATATGGTGACGTGATTGTGCGGTGTAGTCTTGACCGATGTTTTGTTTTTTATAGTTCCTTGATAATGTGAGAAGTCACGAATGCGCTATCCTTTAAAAGTGGTTGTTTTGCATATTGTGATATCACTTGTTTACTGTAATCTTATTGCATATACATATATATATATATATATATATATATATATATATATATATATATATATATATATATATATATATATATATATATATGGAGATACCACCTCTGGAACTGTGCTTGGGACCCTCATCCTCAGAGAGAAGAATAAACTTACTTCAGGGAAAACTCAAGGAGCTGTTTAAATAATGTCTTCTCCTACCACCCCCTATATTTTATATTCTATGTAGACTTTATTTAAAGACAAAATAAGTTGGCAAAAATAAAATAGGGAATAGAACAACATAGATGATATCTCAGAGCTATATCTCGTATACTTCGTCCAGCTTCCCGGCGGTGGGCCACGTGCCCAGAATGCTGCAGACATTTACCCTGTACATCGCAGCACTGAGTCTCTGAAAGAGGGAGCTGGCCATTATGTGATCCTTGGTTTCTGTGATGAGTTTTTCACCCTTCTCTTTAAGGAACTTTAGAGCCCACTTGCTCTGTGCTCCAAGGGTCTCGACCCTACTGGGATGAAGTTATAGCAAGGGGCAAGGCCTTCATATTTGATGGTCTTCTGGGTCTTCCTGTAGCTGGCGACTCCACACCCTTCAGCTTCAGAGTATGGCAAATAGGTGTCTCCCAATGTGGCGGCACAGGTGCAGTCCTAGGTAATCTGCTTACCATCCTTCCAGGGTAGCATAGTGGCTCCATCAGGACGCTTTTGACTTCCGTCAGACCTCAGTACTTGGTGTTCCCGTTGAGCTGGGCAACGGGCTGTGGCGAGGCTTCTCTTTATGATGTCGTTGACCTCCTCATGTCTAGCATACTTCCCTTCTGATGTGTGACACACGAGACCATGAAGTCCGAATTGATCAGCCGTCGCCCTGCCGCATATACACCTATGTTCGGTGAGTATGGGGGCGGCTAGACGAAGAGCAACACCAATCCGAATGGCCTGTGGGTCGAGTCGAGTGTCCAGGGAGGAATTGGGAACAGCTGAAGGAAATCTCCTGAATGTTGGGTCTTTACCACTAGGAGACGAGCTTTGTCCTTTCCGGAGTTTTGGTGAGCATTGTGTTGGCGACTTTTTCCATGATCGGTTTGCCCCAATTTGACTGTTTGTGCTCTTTGGGAGGAGCTGGTCTACTGGAGGAGTCTGCAAGGGTGTCCCACCGCTCGGCTGCTTCAATGAACCTGGGATCTTGAGCTCCTACCACACCTCTCATGAGTTCGGGGGCAATCTTCTTTAGTAGTCCACTGGAAGCCAAACATAAGGATAGAAATTGCATATATAGCTACCTGCGCTGCCTTGAGCACCCTTATACCTCCCAGTCGCACTGGAAGGGTTGCCTGTGCCATTGCTGATCTTCCAGTGACAGATTCAGTGCCTTCTTAAAGATTGATCTCAGGAGTGATTTATATTCGTCAAGTGTTGGGTTGTCAAAAGAGGGTGCTCACCTCAAGAAGTAAGTGAGTCTTTGCAGAATAAAACACCTTGTGAGGAGATACAGAGTATCATGGGTATCAAGATCTCTTATTCTTTCCTTCATTCCCTTAAGGTCATTCAGTTTGTCCTTGAGGACTGTGTTGATGGCCTGATGACCCAGCGGTGCTTCCAAGAGGGTGCTCTTTGATGGAGTGGTAGTAGAGACTTCAGGGAGGATTGTTCGCACAGCTCTGATTATTTCCTGGTTCGTTGTGATGATTTCACACTTGGAGGGATTGAGGATGAGTCCTAAGGCTTCTCCCTATGTCTTCACCAGTTGTAAGTCATCTAGCAGGTACTCTTCAGTACCTGCCAGAGTGCCATCATCCAGGTACCAGATGTTGAGCTCTCTGCGCAGGATGGAAGTTAGTTCTCTTACTGCCAAGCAGAAGAGAAGTGGAGCGAGTGGATCACCCTGCTGAACACCCTCAGATGAGGGAATTTCATGTTCGCCAAACAAACGAATTGAGGGTTTGCTGTATCCAGCTGAAATGAAGGAAAAAAGACTGGGGAACCAATCCCGAACGGCTGGCAAGACCGCATCTCTTTTCACCATATTAAAGGCATTTCTAAAGTCAAGTTTGACTACGGCCTTGTCTTCTAGTAAGTCCCTGATATAGGCCCTTGCTGCAAGAGCTGCGGCTTCACTGCCTTGAGAGACCCCAAAGCCAAGTTGGTGTGGCTGTAGTAAACTAGTTGCTTCTAGGCAAATGTTTCTTACTGTTGCTTTGGCAACTAGATGGCTGGGTCTGAGTCCCCTATCTTTCTTCAAAGCGCATAATGAGGCTCCAAAAAAGAAAGGTTTAATTTCTTCTGGAATCCGCCCAGCCAGGCAGTTGTTAACGAAAGTTGTTAACTCGGTGAGAAGAATTGATGCAGATGCTCCGAGTACTGGTTTTATCATCTCTTTGAGGTGTTGTGGTCGAATTCCAGAGTAACCTCCTGCAGATCTTGTTGGAAATGACACTATCGCCTTATAGACTTCTGATTCTGGCAAAATTAATTGTCCAGTGATGAGGTCTTCCTCAGGGTTGTTGTTAACGACTCTAGTGTCCCTTGTTGGGTGCTTGTCTCTTAGTGCTTGGGTTGTGGCCTCATCTTTGGGAACAATAGTGTCGTCACTTGTAATTATTCTGATTGTTCCCACTGTGTTACTTCTTTGATTCCTGCGATGATGGAACAGAGGGACACAATTATCCGTTCTTGGGTAGTTGCACACTGCATTGATGACTGATGTGGTTAGCAGTTTGCCGCGTCTTTCATGAACTGAAAGACAGACATTGCCGAACAGGTGTAGGTTTCGCCATGCTTTAATGGTGCCTCGGGCTTCTACGTTGGTGGAACCTACATTCACCTGCTTAAGAAGGTCTGTGTATTTCCCTCCCGCATATGGACGAGCTGCTTTAGGAATGTGAGACAGGGTACTGCTAGCAGTGGATTTGAATGCCATCAAAAGTTCTTCGCAACTGAGGAAGTTACCATTGGAACTTTCATCTGCCTGTGGAGGCTGTGGGCTGCTCTCTGCAGGGACTATATGTGATACAGCACACCCATTGTGTGCACGTATAAGACCATTGTTGAGTACCCGAGACGCTACACACACCTGACATGTGCCTCTTCTTTCATTGTTAGCTGCACTGTTTCCCTGGCTTTGTGGCTGGCTAGCTGCATCGTCTGCCATACCTCAATCTGTGTGGTAAGCCCGGGCTGAAGGAAGAATGGCACGTGTGGGTGGAGGCACATTCCCTGGGTTATTCATGGTGGAGGTGGAGAGAGGTGGAGGAGAGTGTAGGCCTAGATCTGGTTGACGGTCTCAAGTCCTCGTGGAGGGCGGGGGAGGGAGGAGCTGGAGGTGGTGTCAGGAGTTATAAGGATGAGAGAGTAGTGGAGGAGGGGTGATGGTGTGTGTGAGGCAGGCCTGTAAGAGTTGCCCACTCACCGCACTAAACTACACGTCATTATACATGACACGACACTATACACAATACACAGCCCCCCACTATAAACAACACACCGCTATACACTCTACACCACACACACAAGGTGAACAAACACTCTGTCATCGAAACGAGTCTGCACGGTGTGCGCGTGTTTGGGGAAGGGGTGGGAAACACGCAGTCTAACCCTTCCTCCATGTTGACACCCTCCCTTCACTGCCCCCTCCAGCCCTCAGATGGCCGTCATGTATCCTCCCTCACTGGCACTCACTTCATGGACACATCACTTTTCTTGATTCTAATGGAAGAAATGAAATGCAGGGTCTCCTTGCCACTCTAAAATGAGCTGCAGGTATTCACACACCAGCCTGTTGATGATAATCCTAGCAGGTGTTCTTGACTGAAAGATATTATGCCTAAACCACAGAGAGAGATGCCACAGCCTCTCTCTGGCAGACTTGCCAGATATGTAAATATATATATATATATATAATATAATATATATATATATATATATATATATATATATATATATATATATATATATATATATATATATATATATATATGTGTGTGTGTGTGTGTGTGTGTGTGCACTCACCTATTTGTGGTTGCAAGGGTCGAGTCATAGCTCCTGGCCCCCGCCTCTTCACTGATTGCTACTAGGTCCTCTCTTCCCTGCTCCATGAGCTTTATCAAACCTAGTCTTAAAACTATGTATGGTTCCTGCCTCCACTATGTCGCTTTCTAGGCTATTCCACTTCCTGACAACTCTATGACTGAAGAAATACTTCCTAACATCCCTTTGACTCATAGGAGTCTTCAACTTCCAATTGTGACCCCTTGTTTCTGTGTCCCCTCTCTGGAACATCTTGTCTCTGTCCACCTTATCTATTCCTCGCAGTATTTTATATGTCGTTATCATGTCTGCCCTAACCCTCCTGTCCTCTAGTGTCGTCAGGCCGATTTCCCTTAGCTCTGGGACTAGTCGTGTTGCAAACCTTTGCACTTTCTCTAATTTCTTGACGTGCTTGACCAGGTGTGGGTTCCAAACTGGTGCTGCATACTCCAGTATGGGCCTGACGTATATGGTGTACAGAGTTTTGAATGATTCCTTAGTGAGGTATTGGAACGCTATTCTTAGGTTTGCCAGCCGCCCTGTATGCTGCAGCAAGTTATCTGATTGATGTGTGCCTCAGAAGATGTGCTCGGTATTATACTCACCCCAAGATCTTTTTCCTTGAGTGAGGTTTGCAGTCTTTGGCCACCTAGACTATACTCTGTCTGCGGTCTTCTTTGCCCTTCCCCGATATTCGTGAATTTACATTTGGCAGGGTTAAATTCAAGGAGCCAGTTACTGGACCAGGCTTGTAGCCTGTCCAGGTCTCTTTGTAGTTCTGCCTGATCCTCGACTGATTTAATTCTTCTCATTAACTTCACATCATCTGCAAAAAGGGACACTTCTGAGTCTATCCCTTCCGTTATGTCTTTCACATATACCAAAAACAGTACAGGTCCTAGGACTGACCCTTGTGGAACCCCACTCGTCACAGGTGCCCACTCTGACACCTCGTCACGTACCATGACTCGTTGTTGCCTCCCTCTCAGATATTCTCTGATCCATTGCAGTGCCTTTCTTGTTACGCGTGCCTGATCCTCTAGCTTTTGCATTAACCTCTTGTGAGGAACTGTGTCGAACGCCTTCTTGCAGTCCAAGAAAATGCAGTCTATCCACCCCTCTCTCTCGTGTCTTACTTCTGTTACCTTGTCATAATACTCCAGTAGGTTTGTGACACAGGATTTTCCTTCCCTGAAACCGTGCTGGTTGTCGTTTATAAGCTTGTGTCTTTCTAGGTGCTCCACCACTCTCCTCCTGATGATCTTCTCCATGACTTTGCATACTATACTCGTCAGTGACACAGGTCTGTAGTTTAATGCCTCGTGTCTGTCTCCTTTCTTAAAAATTGGGACTACATTTGCCATCTTCCACGACTCAGGTAGTTGCCCAGTTTCAATGGATGTGTTGAAGATTTTTGTTAGTGGCACACACAACATCTCTGCTCCCTCTCTAAGGACCCACGGAGAAATGTTGTCCGGTCCCACCGCTTTTGAGGTATCGAGTTCACATAGCAGCTTCTTCACCTCCTCCTCGGTTGTGTGTATTTCATCCAGCACTTGTTGGTATACCTCCCTATTCTGAATTCCTAGAGTCCTTCCTGTCTCCTCTGTAAATACTTCTTTAAATCTCATGTTGAGCTCCTCACATACCTCTTGGTCGTTTCTTGTGAACTCCCCACCTTCCTTCCTCAGCCTGATTACCTGGTCCTTGACTGTTGTTTTCCTCCTCATGTGGCTATACAACAGCTTCGGGTCAGACTTGGCTTTTGATGCTATATCATTTTCATATTGTCGCTGAGCCTCCCTTCTTACCTGTGCATATTCGTTTCTGGCTCTTCGGCTAATCTCTTAATTTTCCTGGGTCCTTTGTCTTCTGTACTTTTTCCATTCTCTATTGCACTTAGTTTTTGCCTCCCTACACCTCTGGGTGAACCAAGGACTCGTTCTGGTCTTCCCATTACTTCTGTTTCCCTTAGGGACAAGCCTCTCCTCTGCCTCTTTGCATTTGGTTGTCACATATTCCATAATTTCTTTTACTGGTTTTCCTGCCAATTCTCTCTCCCACTGAACGTCTTGTAGGAAGTTCCTCATGCCTGTGTAGTCCCCCCTTTTGTAGTTTCGTTTCTCCCTTCCTATTCCTGATCCCCTCTCCACTTGTAGCTCAACTATATAATCAAAACACAGAACCAAATGATCACTAGCTCCAAGGGGCCTTTCATACGTGATATCCTCGATGTCCGAACTACTCAAGGTGAATACTAGGTCCAGTCTTGCTGGATAATCCCCACCCCTCTCTCTGGTAGTGTCTCTAACATGTTGATGCATGAGGTTTTCCAGTACCACATCCATCATCTTGGCTCTCCATGATTCAGGACCCCCGTGGGGCTCCAGGTTTTCCCAATCAATCTCCTTGTGATTGAAATCACCCATAACTAGTAACTTTGCTCTCCTCATGTGGGCTCTTCTGGCTACCTCGGCTAGTGTGTCTACCATTGCTCTGTTGCTCTCGTCGTATTCTTCTCTTGGCCTCCTGCAGTTCTGTGGCGGGTTGTACATTACAGCAATTACCACCTTATGGCCCTCAGACTGAATTGCCCCTACTATGTAGTCCCTTTCACCCATTCCATCCATTCCTTCCACTTCCTCAAATCCCCACCTGTTCATAATGAGCAGTGCAACTCCTCCTCCCTCTCTGCTCCCTCTATCTTTCCTGAGGATTTGATGTCCGGGTGGAAAGATTGCATCTGTTATCATCCTGGTGAGTTTCGTTTCTGTGAGTGCTATTATGTCTGGGGATGTCTCCTTTATTCTTTCATGCCACTCCTCACATTTATTTGTTATACCATCTGCATTTGTATACCAAACCTTCAACTTCTTTTCTAAAACCGTAGTCTGGGGGGTACGTTGGGGTTGGGAAAGTGGGAGATCTGATGGGGAACTATGGGTGGTTGGTGTGAAGGTGGAGTTTGTAATGAGGTGGGTGGAATCATTGGGTATGGCATTTGTGTTTTGGGTTAGATTGTTTGGTTGCATTGGGGTTGTCCAGGTTGGGGGACATCTGAAGGTGGTTGTATTAGAGCTTCCTCCTGAGTCTGGGTTGTGTGTGTACTCACCTAATTGTGGTTGCAGGGTCGAGACTCAGCTCCTGGCCCCGCCTCTTCGCTGTCTGCTACTGGGTCTCTGCTCTCCCTGCTCCATGAGCTTTATCATACCTTGTCTTAAAACTATGTATGGTTCCTGCCTCCACTATATCTTTCTCTAGTCCATTCCACTTCCTGACTACTCTGTGGCTGAAGAAATGTTTCCTGACATCCCTTTGACTCATCTGAGTCTTCAGCTTCCAGTTGTGTCCCCTTGTTTCTGTGTTCCCTCTCTGAAACAACCTGTCACTATCTACCTTGTCAATTCCCCGCAGTATTTTGTATGTCGTTATCATGTCTCCTCTGACCCTTCTTTCCTCCAGTGTTGTTAGTCCTATTTCCTCAATCTTTCTTCATAAGACAGACCCTGAGTTGTGGAACTAACCTTGTCGCAAACCTTTGCACTTTCTCTAGTTTCCTTACGTGCTTGACCAGGTGTGGGTTCCAGACTGGTGCTGCATACTCTAGTATGGGCCTGACGTATACGGTATACAGTGTCTTGAACGATTCCTTGTTAAGGTAACGGAACGCTAATCTAAGGTTTGCCAGACGCCCATATGCTGCCGCAGTTATCTGGTTGATGTGTGCCTCCGGAGACGTGCTTGGCGTTATACTCACTCTAAGGTCTTTCTCCTTTGCTGAAGTTTGTAGCCTTTGTCCGCCTAGCTTGTACTCTGTCAGCGGTCTTCTTTGCCCTTCTCCGATCCTCATGACTTTGCATTTGGAGGGATTGAATTCGAGAAGCCAACTGCTAGACCAGATGTCGAGCTTGTCCAGGTCTGTTTGCAGCCCTGCCTGGTCCTCTTCCGATGTGATTCTCCTCATTATTTTCACATCATCCGCGAATAGAGACACTTCTGAGTCTATCCCGTCCGTCATGTCATTTACATATACCAGGAATAACACTGGTCCTAGGACTGACCCCTGCGGTACACCGCTCGTCACAGGCGCCCACTGTGATACCTCACCACGCACCATGACCCGTTGTTGCCTCCCTTTGAGGTATTCCCTGATCCATTCCAGTGCCCTTCCTGTTATACCTGCTTGTTCTTCCAACTTCTTTACTAATCTCATGTGAGGAACTGTGTCGAAGGCCTTCCTGCAGTCCAGGAAAATGCAATCAACCCACCCTTCTCTCTCCTGCCTTACCTCTGTTACTTTATCATAGAACTCTAGGAGGTTTGTTACACAGGATTTGCCTTCCCGGAATCCGTGCTGTCTGGTGTTTACTATCCTGTTCAGCTCAAGGTGTTCCACCATTCTTTTCCTGATGATTTTCTCCAGGACTTTGCACACTATACATGTAAGTGACACCGGTCTATAGTGTGTGTGTGTGTGTGTGTGTGTGTGTGTGTGTGTGTGTGTGTGTGTGTGTGTGTTTCGAGGATTAGCTATTATCGTCATCAGTTCTGTAATAAAAACAAACGCTATAATACCAAAGTGAACGAAGTAAAAAGTGAAAAACTAAAAATTTTGTTGTGAGAAATGAAAAAAATGCAAAATACTAAATTAGCATATTATTAAAAACGTAAGAGGCTGGCAGAAGCTGTGGCAGGTGGAGGTACTCGAGTTAAGATGGCTGGTACGTCTTTTGTCTGTCTTAGAGCCAGGTCTGAAGAGCAACTAGCCACTACCTAGATGGTAGAGACAGCTACTTTCAGACATATAGCCAGGTGTAAAGAGCCAACCAGGTGTAAAGAGTCAACCAGGTGTAAAGAGCCAACCAGGTGTAAAGAGTCAACCAGGTGTAAAGAGCCAACCAGGTGTAAAGAGCCAACCAGGTGTAAAGAGTCAACCAGGTGTAAAGAGCCAACCAGGTGTAAAGAGTCAACCAGGTGTAAAGAGCCAACCAGGTATGGTTTTTATTTCAGGTGTAAAGAGCCAACCAGAAGTAAAATATCAACCAGATGTAAGGAGCCATTCTGGTTCTAAAGAGCAAATACCCACCACCTTGGTTGCAGTGACCCATCACTGGTTTTCTCCAGTGATGCGTCTTATTATAGCTCTTGGCCCCCAAAAGGTTAACTTCTTTCTCATCGTTGCTTCATTTACGATAAACACTCCTTGTTTCTCTTATTTTTATTATTATTATTATAAATATATGTGAGTTACGTGTATCCTCGTTAGGATCTCTTTTCTGTTTATTATTATTATTATTTTTGTTGTTGTTGTTGTTGTTGTTGTTGTTAATTTTATTATTATTTTTATTATTAATTTTATTATTAATTTTATTATTATTATTATTATTATTATTATTATTATTATTATTATTATTATTATTATTATTGTTATTATTATAGTCACAGAGAGGCGCTAAATTCTGTGGAGTGGTATTTCAATTTGCTGGCGCTGTTGTCGTGTTCTAAATGATCTGCTCAGCTGTTCATCAGTTGGAACCCTGAGCTGCTGTGTCGCCTTCCCTCGGCCTCTTGATGCTGGAGGAGGGTTCCTGATCCATGGTGTTGGAGTTACTAATTACCTTCTATCCCCCAATCTCTGTATGACCCTTACCGGTTTATCGCTTCCTTATGAAAATAATAATAATTTCCCTAGATTTAATCGCTTACTCTCTGTGTACACACATTACCTGTAATGCTTCTGTTCTTTTCCAAAATTTCGACCGTAAGAACAGATTAGAGTGATTGGAGGCAAATGATTTTTATGGTTTGACGTGCTGTTGGAGTGTGAGTAGGGTAATATTGATGATGGCATTAAGGGAAAATAGGTTAGCGGGGTTTGAATTCTGGAGGTGAGACGTACAGTAGTGCACGCGAGGGACGGGGTGGGGGTGATTTATACCTGGAGGTGGAAAATACAGTGCCTGCACTCTACAGGAGGGAAGACGATGTTGCAGTCCTGGAGGTGGACAGTACTGTGGAGTACCTGCACACTGAAGGAGGTTAAGGTGATGTAGAAAGTATAGTGTCTGCACTCTGAAAGAGGTAATGGTGATGCTGAGTGTTGTTTAGGTGGTAAGTACAGTGGCTACCCACTGAAGCAGGGGTGGGTATAATGCAGTTCAAAGAGTCATTTGAATTGCGAGTTTTGCCCACCTCTGTCACAACAGCTACTGACACACTCATGTCTAATGCACTTCCTTCTGTGTGTGTGTTATACCTCCTCTCTGAGTCAGTCGCTGTGCTAAAAAAAAAGAATTAGAAGCAACAGTCAACACTAAACTGAGAAGAATAACACAGCGGTTGAAGGTCTCCGCTAATGGCCTCCTCCGGTGCTATGACACAAACTGATATTTACAGGAGGCCAAACGCAAAATATTTGGCTAATGCTCTGGTGTAAATCAAGTTTACATCCATGGAAATTCCTATCCAACAGACGCCTGTCCATGTAAACAGAATTTATGTGTTCGTGGCTATTACTGTTTTGTAAATGATATCGTTTCTGTTCGATTCCTGTTTCGAAATGTTTTAGCTCCAGTTCTACTGCCGTTTCGAAATGTAATAGTTTCAATTCGCTCTAAAATGTATTAATTTTGAGTCTGTTACGTTCCCATATTAAATTATTTCTGTTCAAGTATTACTTGGAAATATTAAAGGTTCTATAATTTTACGACCTCTATTCTATTACTTTCCGTCCGTATTATTGCTTCAAAAACTATCGTATTTATTCTATTACATTTCTCTAAATATCCTAAATGTTAAATTGCTACTTTATATTTATATAATTTCTCTTATACCGAAGTTTTGAATCAATTATTTTTTCCGCAAAAACTTTCATTAAATACTTTTTTTCAGGAAAAGTAAAAAGTTACCAGCATCAAACTTAATTCTGAAATATACGCGCGGTACTTTAAACCATATTAGTTGGTTTATCTGCTTATAGGAGGACAAAAACACTGAGTAAGATTATATAGTTTCAATCCACTCTTAATTCTCTGTGATTATAGGCGAACATGCACTCACACACACACACAAACACAAACACACACACAAACACTCACACACACACAGACACACACACACACTCACACACACACACACACAAACACTCACACACACACTCACACAATTAGGAGAGTACAATTAGGTGAGTACGCACGTAAGGAAATTAGAGAAAGTGCAAAGGTTTGCAACGAGGCTAGTCCCGGAGCTAAGGGGCATGTCCTCCGAGGAGAGTTTAAGGGAATTCGACCTAAAGACTGGAGGACAGGAGATAGGGGGGATATAATACAGACATATAAAATCCTGAGAAAAATTAACAAGGTGGACAGAGACAGGATGTTCCAGAGATGGGACACAGCAACAAGGGGTCACAGTTGGAAGTTGAAGATTCAGATGAGTCACAGGGATGTTAGGAAGTATTTCTTCAGTCAATGAGTTGTCAGGAAGTGGAATAGTCTGGAAAGTGATGTAGTGGAGGCAAGAACCATACATAGCTTTAAGAAGAGGTATTATAACGCTCATGGAGCAGGGAGAGTGACCTAGTAGCGACCAGTGAAGAGACGGCGCCAGGAGCTGTGAATCGACCCCTGCAACCACAATTAGGTGAGTACACACACACACACACACACACACACACACACACACACACACACACACACACACAATATATATATATATATATATATATATATATATATATATATATATATATATATATATATATATATATATATATATATATATATATATATGTCGTGCCGAATAGGTAAAACTGGTCAATTAGCAAGAACTCATTTAAAATTAAGTCCTTTCTAAAAAATTATCATACGTTTAAAGAAACATTTTTTTAATTTATTTTCATGTAAAAATTAATAAATTTGTACCAAAAGAACCTTAGAAAACTTACCTAACGTTATTATAACAAGCGCAATTTAATTAAACCTAATAAAACTAAATATATTTTAAATAAGTTTACAATAATTTAATAATAAACAAGCACAATGAAATATATTTTTTTTCGTTAGGTTCAGAATGATTTTTGGGAAATTATTGCATACACAAATTTTCGCTTGCTTTATTCGGCAAGAAGAGCGTTGCTATATAATCCAAAATCGCAAGTTTTGCCGAATATGTTGACATCAATCAAATAAAGCGAACTTAACTTTTTGTAAATATTCCTACAATAATAGTTAACTCTTCATTTTGTAAACAGAGCGACAGTGACAATCAATTCTATGCTCCTGAAAAATCATCTGCTGAGGGAACTAATTAACATAGATTAATTAGCATCGCCTGCAAATACAGTATACATTATATGTAAACAGAGTAACATCCTTAGTCTTGATCTAGAAACATCACCTGATTTGTTCCTCCATAGAGACACAACATCAATGAACTACTTGTGATGGTTTGAACGCGACTCGTTTTTATCCGTTTAAAAAAAAAGGATTGATGCGATAATCTTATTTTAAAACCCCGTGGGATCCCGTGGGGAAATAGCAGCTGGTTGGGGAGGTTGGGGAGGACATCAAAGGCTTCCCCAGCGCTCACCCAAGTCTTTGAGTATGAATTTTGAGTCTTTGATGGCGTTTGGGTAATCGTCGAAGCTTCTCTGGCCCGACACTTTCCAAGTCTTAACACTCCGTTTTAAGCTGATTTTTACCACTTCGTTTTAAGCTTATTTTTTCAAGAGGCCGAGGGGTATTTCTTTTTCGCATTTGTAGCCTCTGTAATTTCTGGGGTCCTTATTTGTATCACCTCTCCTGTCTGCATTCAATATTTTAACCTCACGGGTCATGGCCCATACTAGGACCTGCCTAGTATGGGCCAACAGGCCTGCTGCTGTGTTCCTACTTTCTTATATATATATATATATGAGGTTTTCTCCTGTGTGTCCAGTCTGTGGTTAACATTTGTAGCCTCTGTTTTCTTTGTGGTTAATATTTGTAACTTGTCTCCTCACTTGTGTGAATATTTGCAGCTTCTCTTCTTATTCCTTGGGGTCAATATCTTCATCACTTGTCTCCTACCTGGATATTATCTCTCACGTCAGATTGTAATATTCATGGCTTGCCTGTCTCCTCCTGACGCTCCCTTCGTTTACCCTCCCTCGCTCCCAGAGACTTATCTGCTGTCAGCATCCAGGCTGACGTTCATCCATGCTCCTTGCCCCTAGGGACTTGTCTCCTGTCAGCATCCGTGCTGACGTGCTGTCAGCAGCCATACCGACGATCATTCATGCTTCGTATGGTACATGATTATTAATCGACATTAGTAGGAAAAAACATGTAAAATTAACACAATTAAAACACACAAAAAGATCAATAAAATAAAACGTGTTAATCAAATTTTAACTTTTTTAAACGCAATAAAAATGATCAGTTTAGGATCTATGTCATTAATGACGCTTTAACACTCGTTAAGGGCTTGCTTTATTGTAGAATTTAATTAAGATCAATTACTTACGAAATCGCAATAGCACCACTGGAGTTTTACAATTCACTTGCCGTGAGTTCAAGCCCCACCCGTACCGTGGATTCTTTACAACTCTCTAGGTTAACCAAACACTTTAAATCAATTGCCCAAAAAAAAAAATATTGTTATATTTTTTAACTGAATGTAAACTATATAATTAAGTATAAAAATGCTTTAATATATATAAATAAACACGTATTGTTTGTTAACGTTGTTTATGCAAAAAAAAATAATTATAACACATTTGTTAGAAGGGCAAACTATTATTGTTGACACGCTAGTTAAGGCCCATTCTAAAGGCTTATTCTATATCTTATAGGAATAGCTTAACCTAGTTTCTTTAAGACACCGGCTGTCTCTCAAAGTGAAAGGGTGACTCGGAAAAAAGAAGAGACACATTCATCATCATTCAGTAGCTCTCCTGCCAGAAGCGTGCACATATCACAGCTCAAATGACTTTTGAAGCTGTGACATCCCCTTATATCGTTCAGAGTCTACTTCCCACCTTCAGAACCACACCATCCCCACCCCTCCTTCAGAGTGTAGGCACTGTACTTCCCATCTTCAGAACCACACCATCCCCACCCCTCCTTCAGAGTGCAGGCACTGTACTTCCCACCTTCAGAACCACACCATCCCCACCCCTCCTTCAGAGTGCAGGCACTGTACTTCCCACCTTCAGAACCACATCATCCCCACCCCTCCTTTAGAGTGCAGGCACTGTACTTCCCACCTTCAGAACCACACTATCCCACCTCCTTCAGAGTGCAGGCACTGTACTTCCCACCTTCAGAACCACACCATCCCCACCCCTCCTTCAGAGTGCAGGCACTGTACTTCCCACCTTCAGAACCACACCATCCCCACCCCTCCTTCAGAGTGCAGGCACTGTACTTTCCACCTTCAGAACCACACCATCCCCACCCCTCCTTCAGAGTGCAGCACTGTACTCCCCACCTTCAGAACCACACCATCCCCACTCCTTCAGAATGCAGGCACTGTACTTCCCACCTTCAGAACCACACCATCCTCACCCCTCCTTCAGGGTGCAGGCCCTGTACTTCCCACCTTCAGAACCACACCATCCCCACCCTCCTTCAGAGTGCAGCACTGTACTCCCACCTTCAGAACCACACCATCCCCACCCCTCCTTCAGAGTGCAGGCACTGTACTTCCCACCTTCAGAACCACACCATCCCCACCCCTCCTTCAGAATGCAGGCACTGTACTTCCCACCTTCAAAACCACACCATACCCACCCTCCTTCAGAGTGCAGGCACTGTACTTCCCACCTTCAGAACCACACCATCCCCACCCCTCCTTCAGAGTGCAGCACTGTATTTCCCACCTTCAGAACCACACCATCCCCACCCCTCCTTCAGAATGCAGGCACTGTACTTCCCACATTCAGAACCACACCATCCCCACCCCTCCTTCAGAGTGCAGGCACTGTACTTCCCACCTTCAGAACCACACCATCCCCACCCCTCATTCAGAATGCAGGCACTGTACTTCCCACCTTCAGAACCACACCATCCCCACCCTCCTTCAGAGTGCAGGCACTGTACTTCCCACCTTCAGAACCACACCATCCCCACCCCACCTTCAGAGTGCAGGCACTGTACTTCCCACCTTCAGAACCACACCATCCCACCCCTCCTTCAGAGTGCAGGCACTGTCTTCCCACCTT
>WNWK01005216.1:65000-95000 GCA_009830355.1 Cherax destructor | reverse complement strand
ATTTGCTTTAAGACGAGGCATGATAAAGCTCATGGAGCAGGGAGAAAGGGAACCCAGTAGCGATCAGTGAAGAGGCAGGGCCAGGAGCTATGAGTCGACCCCTGCAACCACAAATAGGTGAGTACAAATTGGTGAGTACACACACATACACACACGGGGCAGGGCCAGGAGCTTTGAATCGACCCTTGGAACCACACACACGTGCAGCAGTGGTCGCGTGTCATGAAACAACTGTAAGAGACCAGGTATTAAGACTGAAGAAGGAAGGAAGGAAGGAAGGAAGGAAGGAAGGAAGGAGAGCTGACGAGAAATAACTAGGAAGCATTCAGTGAGGTAAACAAACTAAAGAGATGCTCTCAGTGGAAACAAGGGCACTGTCAGAAAGCTAAAGAGCATTGACACACCACGGGGAACTCAACACCATACGCACGACAGGGAGAGAAGTGATTTTTTTTTATGTAACTGGATATTTAAAGGCAACGATACAGGACAAGTTGTCACCATGGATTCTGTGAGAAGGAGCAGAAGCACTGTCTGAACCACTAGTCTTATAAGATCCACAACAAGACGGTTGCCAGAGATCCGATAAAGAGGGAACGTAGTCTTTGTTTTCATGAAAGGAGACGCAAGGGAGGTGCTGAAATACTGAACAGTTTGGCTGATATGCAAACCATGCAAGGTAATTGAGAAAATAATTAGGAGAGTGGTCGAGCTCTTGGAGAGAAATGATTTCACGATCACTAACCAGAACACACTCAGAGATGGCAACACTTATTTAACCAACATCTTCGTCTCCAGTGAGACAGGAGAGAGAGAGAGAGAGAGAGAGTGTACTCACCTATTTGTACTCACCTATTTGTACTCACCTATTTGTGGTTGCATGGGTCGAGTCATAGCTCCTGGCCCCGCCTCTTCACTGATTGCTACTAGGTCCTCTCTCTCCCTGCTCCATGAGCTTTATCAAACCTCGTCTTAAAACTATGTATGGTTCCTGCCTCCACTATGTCGCATTCTAGGCTATTCCACTTCCTGACAACTCTATGACTGAAGAAATACTTCCTAACATCCCTTTCACTCATAGGAGTCTTCAACTTCCAATTGTGACCCCTTGTTTCTGTGTCCCCTCTCTGGAACATCTTGTCTCTGTCCACCTTATCTATTCCTCGCAGTATTTTATATGTCGTTATCATGTCTCCCCTAACCCTCCTGTCCTCTAGTGTCGTCAGGCCGATTTCCCTTAACCTTTCTTCGTAGGACAATCCCCTTAGCTCTGGGACTAGTCTTGTTGCAAACCTTTGCACTTTCTCTAATTTCTTGACGTGCTTGACCAGGTGTGGGTACCAAACTGGTGCTGCATACTCCAGTATGGGCCTGACGTATATGGTGTACAGAGTCTTGAATGATTCCTTAGTGAGGTATTGGAACGCTATTCTTAGGTTTGCCAGCCGCCCGTATGCTGCAGCAGTTATCTGATTGATGTGCGCCTCAGGAGATGTGCTCGGTATTATACTCACCCAAGATCTTTTTCCTTGAGTGAGGTTTGCAGTCTTTGGCCACCTAGACTATACTCTGTCTGCGGTCTTCTTTGCTCTTCCCCGATCTTCATGACTTTACATTTGGCAGGGTTAAATTCAAGGAGCCAGTTACTGGACCAGGCTTGTAGCCTGTCCAGGTCTCTTTGTAGTCCTGCCTGATCCTTGACTGATTAAATTCTTCTCATTAACTTCACATCATCTGCAAAAAGGGACACTTTTGAGTCTATCCCTTCCGTTATGTCATTCACATATACAAAAAACAGTACAGGTCCTAGGACTGACCCTTGTGGAACCCCACTCGTCACAGGTGCCCACTCTGACACCTCGTCACGTACCATGACTCGTTGTTGCCACCTTAGCAGTTATTCTCTGATCCATTGCAGTGCCTTTCCTGTTACGTGTGCCTGATCCTCTAGCTTTTGCATTAACCTCTTGTGAGGAACTGTGTCGAACGCCTTCTTGCAGTCCAAGAAAATGCAGTCTATCCACCCCTCTCTCTAGTGTCTTACTTCTGTTACCTTGTCATAATACTCCAGTAGGCTTGTGACACAGGATTTTCCTTCCCTGAAACCGTGCTGGTTGTCGTTTATAAGCTTGTGTCTTTCTAGGTGCTCCACCACTCTCCTCCTGATGATCTTCTCCATGACTTTGCATACTATACACGCCAGTGACACAGGTCTGTAGTTTAATGCCTCGTGTCTGTCTCCTTTCTTAAAAATTGGGACTACATTTGCCATCTTCCACACCTCAGGTAGTTGTCCAGTTTCAATGGATGTGTTGAAGATTTGTGTTAGTGGCACACACAACATCTCTGCTCCCTCTCTAAGGACCCACGGAGAGATGTTGTCCGGTCCCACCGCTTTTGATGTGTGTGTGTGTGTGTGTGTGTGTGTGTGTGTGTGTGTGTGTGTGTGTGTGTGTGTGTGTGTGTGTGTGTGTGTGAGAGAGAGAGAGAGAGAAGAGTCGGATTAAATTTTCGAATACTGAAAATGGTATTTGATCTCATACTGTTTCACTTAAATCTAATTTTGTATTCAATCAATAGTATCATAGTGTTACACTTATGAACAGCACCACAGTGTTACACTTAAAACAGTGCAACAGTGTTACACTCATGGGTAGTACCATAGTGTTACACTCAAAAACAGTATCATAGTGATATACAAAATAATTGTACCATAATGTTACACTCATCAATTTTACCACAGTATTACAATTAACAATAATACCAACGAAGAATGTTGAAAAACCTTAAAATATTCTCATTTTTGGGGGAAGTCTAAGGCAACGTAAAAATACTGTGATCCTCTTAGTTAACTTTTCAGGTCCCCTCTGCCTCATTAAGTATTCACACAAAAATCTCATAAAACCTGAATTATAATGGGCGTTAACACCGCAACAAAATTCAGAGAGAGAGAGAGAGAGAGAGAGAGAGAGAGAGAGAGAGAGAGAGAGAGAGAGAGATGAACCGTGTGAATATCGTAGAATTTATTTCCGTCACGTTCTTGACAGTGATGATGGTAAAAATGTGGGTAGAAACCCACTCGTACATTGTTCCTGTTATGGTACACTTCGTTTGGGCCGTCAAAATTCTGTCCGTGGAACTGCTTGTTCCATGAACACGCGTACTTGTTGTGCATGCTTGTTCGTATGCACAAATGGTCTCTAGGAACGTAGTTTTTAATAGAATAAATTCAGAGTGAATGATATTGTAACCCCCTTTCCCTCCTCCCCCTACGCCCCTTCTCCCTCCCTTCCCTCTCCCCCTCCCTCCCCAAAAAAATGTCGGATGAAAAAATATTCATTGCCTTGCAAAAAAAATTTCACGTTATCACTAACAGTTTAGTAGAACAGGAAGTTCAATAAAGTTATATTCCTACACACACACACACACACACACACACACACACACACACAGAGTGGGCGCCGGTGACGAGCGGGGTTCCACAGGGGTCAGTCCTGGGACCAGTGCTGTTTCTGGTATTTGTGAACGACATGACGGAAGGAATAGACTCCGAAGTGTCCCTGTTTGCAGATGATGTGAAGTTGATGAGAAGAATTCAATCGGACGAGGACCAGGCAGAACTACAAAGGGATCTGGACAGCCTGCAAGCCTGGTCCAGCAACTGGCTCCTGGAGTTCAACCCCACCAAGTGCAAAGTCATGAAGATTGGGGAAGGGCAAAGAAGACCGCAGACGGAGTACAGCCTAGGGGGCCAGAGACTGCAAACCTCAATCAAGGAAAAAGATCTTGGGGTGAGTATAACACCAGACACATCTCCTGAGGCGCACATCAACCAAATAACTGCTGCAGCATATGGGCGCCTAGCAAACCTAAGAACAGCATTCCGACATCTTAATAAAGAATCGTTCAGGACCCTGTACACTGTGTACGTTAGGCCCATATTGGAGTATGCAGCACCAGTTTGGAACCCACACCTAGCCAAGCATGTGAAGAAGCTCGAGAAAGTGCAAAGGTTTGCAACAAGAATAGTCCCGGAGCTAAGGGGTATGTCCTACGAGGGAGGTTAAGGGAAATCGACCTGACGACACTGGAGGACAGGAGAGATAGGGGAGACATGATAACAACATATAAGATACTGAGAGGAATTGACAAAGTGGACAGAGACAGAATGTTCCAGAGATGGGACACAACAACAAGGGGACACAGATGGAAGTTGAAGACTCAGATGAATCACAGAGATGTTAGGAAGTATTTCTTCAGTCACAGAGTTGTCGGGAAGTGGAATAGTTTAGGAAGCGATGTAGTGGAGGCAGGCTCTATACATAGCTTTAAGCAGAGGTATGATAAAGCTCATGGCGCAGGGAGAGTGACCCAGTAGCGGCCAGTGAAGAGGCGGGGCCAGGAGCTTTGACTCGACCCCTGCAACCACAACTAGGTGAGTACACACACACACACAAACAAACAAACAATCTAACCCAAAACCCACACACTGTAACCCCTGCCCCAACCCTCCTCATTACAAACTCCACCCCCACATCAACTCCCCATAGTTCCCCGCCAGGTCTCTGGCTCACCCAACTCCAACGTTCTCCGCAGACCACAGTTTTAGAAAAAGAAGTTGAAGGTTTGGTATACAAATGCGGATGGAATAACAAATAAATGTGAGGAGTGGCATGAAAGAATCAAGGAGACATCCCCAGACATCATAGAACTTACAGAAACGAAACTCACCGGGATGATCCCTCCTCGACCATTCGAGCATTATAAACCCTGCTTCGGTCTACCTTTGACCATGATAGACAATATTTCGGTCACCTGGATTTTTACAGACGACATTTCGGTCTTTCACAGATCCTTACTGAGCACATCTTGGTCCATCTTCTCCCTTATTAAAACTGGATTGAATAAAAACCCGTACCTAACTCGTATTAAAATCCATAAGAAACCCCATAATAAACCCCTATTAAACCGCATAAAACTCCACAATAAAGTCCTCATTAAAACCTGCATTTAAAGCCGTGTTAAATCCAAATTAGAACCCTGATTTCTCAAACCCAAATGAAATTTTTAGCCAGTTCTGAAGTGAGTGAAACTCTTAGCCATCTCTGAAGTGAGTGAAACTCTTAGCCAGCTCTGAAGTGAGTGAAACTCTCAGATTCGTAGAAGACCAAAGGCATTTTGAATATTTCCATTCCTGCATTGTCAGCGGAACTAACTCTTATATATGGCAAACGTTTCGCTTTGTTTAGAACTTTATTGCGACTTGCCTAACTCTACGCACAGCGAAACGTGTCTTCATAAAGCTCTACACAGAGGTAAACTTGGCTTGATAAAACTCTACACAGAGCGAGACATGACTTGATAAAACTACACATAGCGAGACATGACTCGATAAAGCTCTACACATAGCGAGACATGACTTGATAAAGCTCTACACAGAGCGAGACATGACTAATTAAAGCTCTACACAGAGCGAGACATGACTCGATAAAGCTCTACACATAGCGAGACATGACTTGATAAAGCTCTACACAGAGCGAGACATGACTAATTAAAGCTCTACACAGAGCGAGACATGACTTGATAAATTTTACACAGAAAGAAAACGCCTACCCAATATGATGTTGTATCCCACACTGAGTCTTCTCATACCCGTGGGCAAGTCGCCTCATACCCACATATGTGGGTATAGTGTATCCTCTTCAACAATATACTGAACCCTTCAACAATAGAGTGAACTGCTCAGCAATAGAATGAATTATTCAACTGATGACCAAGAGAAATCACTGAACTGAAAAAAAAATCGAAAATATATTCAGAATTTTGTTTTACAGTACTGAATTGGACTTTTAAATTGTTCGACAATGTTCACACACACACAGTGAAGAGGCGGGACCAGGAGCTGTGACTCGACCCCTGCAACCACAACTAGGTGAGTACACACACACACACAAACCCACACACACACATATGGCCAGGAGCTGCGGTTTAACCCTTACAAGTGCAAATAGGTAAGTACATACACATTACCTTCATAATAATATTTTTTTCAACACACATAGCAATCTCAGTACTCCAGACGAATTGTTTTTTTTAGATGAAAAAATGTATTCAACATATGAGTTAATAGACGAACTGAGTTTTGATTGGCAGATCTATCAATAGAGAGAGTAACTGGCTTCCACCGTGTGTGTGTGTGTGTGTGTGTGTGTGTGTGTGTGTGTGTGTGTATGTGTGTGTGTGTGTGTGACTGTGTACGTGTCAGTAAATACCCACCGAGTTGTAATTTCGGGGATCGAAACTCATCTCCTGGCCCGCTTCCAGGATTACTTTGATCAGCATCACTCTTGACCTCTTAGGCCACATCATACCAGTTCTTGAAGCTGTGTATTGCCTTTGCCCCCCGCCCCCTCTGCCTCATCCAAGTCATTCCACTTTCCAACCCTCAGACAATTCTAAAAAAAAAAAAAATTACTAATGCGAAGTCCAAGTAGCAAAGAGGCCAATTTATTACCAACATTTCATCCTAAAACTGGCCTTTTGAAAAACCCTATTTAGTTCGAAACATGGCCTTTTAAATGGCTTCCTGTTTTAAATTACCAGTTTTTCTTCTACTAGTAATTAGCTGTAAACTCAAAGGCCTTAATTACAATAAAATTCATTAATCACCTCCTCATTAAGGCTTAATGGACACACCACCTGTCAATAGCATATCAATTAAGAGTCAATAATTAGAGTCATAATCGTGCTGCAGTGTCTCAAATGGCCGGTTCCTAATTATCTCCAATATCTCTGATGTTTCGGGGAAGTGCCCCGATGCGACGTATTCTAGCTCTGCCCTCCGGTTCCTCGGATCAATCTTGATTTGCCTCCAACTCCTTAGGAGCTCTGTGAATTTCCTGTATTTAGTTCTTCTCCCGTGATTAAATAATAATAATAATAATAATAATAATAATAATAATAATAATAATATTAATAATAATAATAATTATAAGAAAAATACTACTACTACTATGACTAATAATAATAATAATAATAATAATAATAATAATAATAATAATAATAATAATAATAATAAATATAAGAATAAATATAATAATAATAATAATATAAAAAAATAATAATAAAAAATAGCAGTAATAAAAATATAAATAATAATAGCAATAATAATAATAATGATAATAAATTATAATTCAAGTAAGTTAAACACAATTATGTTTAATAATACCAATATTAGGAATGAATGAAGAGTATTTTTATTATTCCATTAAAATTCTGAGTCTTTTTTTCAGAATTTACAATTCTGCGAATGTCATGCGATTTGCTAAAAAATATTGAGATGTCATTTATAATAAATTCTGGAAATACGTATTTTTGTATTAAATTGGTTTACTGCTGGACTTGCTTCATGTAGGCAAATGTTGTCAGTCACTCCGTGGCGTTGTCAATTCCACTCTGACTGTTGTCATTCACTCTGTGACTGTTGTCAGTCACTCTGTGACTGTTGTCAGTCATTCTATCACTGTTGTCAGTTACTCTATGACTGTTGTCAGTCATTCTATCACAGTTGTCAGTCACTCTATGACTGTTGTCAGTCACTCTATGGCTGTTGTCAGACACTCTATGACTGTTGGTAATCACTCTATGACTGTTGGCAGTCACTCTATGACTGTTGGCAGTCACTTTATGACTGTTGGCAGTCACTCTATGCCTGTTGGCAGTCACTCTACGACTGTTGGCAGTCACTCTATGACTGTTGGCAGTCTCTCTACGACTGTTGACAGTCACTCTGTGACAGTTGGCAGTCACCCTTCGACTGTTGTCAGTCACTCTATGACTGTTGGTAGTCACTCTACGACTGTTGTCAATCACTCTATGACTGTTGTCACTCTATGGCTGTTGTCAGACACTCTATGACTGTTGGTAGTCACTCTATGACAGTTGGGCAGTCACTCTATGACAGTTGGCAGTCACTCTGTGACTGCCGTCAGTTACTATATCACTGTTGTCAGTCACTATACCACTTGTCAGCCATTATATGACTGTTGTCAGTCACTCTACGACTGTTGGCAATCACTATATAACTGTTGTTGTGTACACAATTACTGTTATCTGTTTGTCATTGTTGTCAGTCACTTTATGACTTTTGGCAGTCACTCTACGACTGTTTGCAGTCACTCTATGACTGTTGTCAGTCACTCTATGACTGTTGTCAGTCACTCTATGACTGTTGGCAGTCATTCTATGACTGTTGGCAGTCACATTATGACTGTTGTCAGTCAGTCACTCTATAACTGTTGGCAGTCACTCCATGACTGTTGGCAGTCACTTTATGACTGTTGGCAGTCACTCTATGACTGTTGGCAGTCACTCTATGACTGTTGGCAGTCACTCTATGACTGTTGGCACTCTCTACGACTGTTGACAGTCACTCTGTGACTGTTGGCAGTCACTCTATGACTGTTGTCAGTCACTCTATGACTGTTGGCAGTCACTCTACGACTGTTGTCAGTCACTCTATGACTGTTGTCAGTCACTCTATCACTGCTGTCAGTCACTCTATCACTGTTGTCATTCACAATCACTGTTGTCAGTCACAATCACTGTTGTCAATCACTCTATGACTGTTGTCAGTCACTTTATCACTGTTGTCATTCACAATCACTGTTGTCAGTCACAATCACTGTTGTCAATCACTCTATGACTGTTGGCAGTCACTCTATGACTGTTGGCAGGCACTCTACGACTGTTGTCAGTCACTCTACGACTGTTGACAGTCACTCTATGACTGTTTGCAGTCACTCTACAACTGTTGACAGTCACTCTATGACTGTTTGCAGTCACTCTACGACTGTTGACAGTCACTCTATGACTGTTGTCAGTCACTCTACGACTGTTGTCAGTCACTCTACGACTGTTTAGCAGTCACAATGTGACTTGTCAGTCACACTATGACTGTTGTCATTCTCACTTAAAAGATTTATCTAAACTCATTTCAGGATTTAAATCCTTTGGGATTTCAGTAATCTGAATAATCTCTCTGTATTAAGAGTGACGTTCACGATATTAAGTTCTTAAATTAGCTGTGCGAAGAAATAAAGTGGTAGGAGGAAATGAAGTGGATAGAGGGAAAAAAAGTAGTGGAAAGGAAAAAAATACGAACAGAGGCAAGGGGAGAATTAGAGAAGAGGTGAGAAGGAGAAGATTTGGAGGGATGTACGAGTATGCCTGCAGGATGTTTACACCAACATGTTGATTGATCAGATAGAAATCAAGTGTGTGTTGGCTCACGAGTAAGAGGGAAAAACTTTAGAAACCAGCTACAGCGTTCTCACAAATATAGGATATATATACATGTATATATATATATATATATATATATATATATATATATATATATATATATATATATATATATATATATATATATATATATAGGATGGGGTCCACCTCTGGTGCAAATTGTGGGACCCATAGCCTCGGAGAAGTGGATAAAAGGCATCAAGGAAGAATATTTGGATTTCTTCCTGAAGCCGTTTGAATATTCCACTTCTCCTACCACCCCATCCTATATACACACATACATACATATAAATGCTTTATTAATAGACAGAATACATTTATAAAACACACAAACATGAACATGAATACAATGGTACAATATGTCAAAGATTATGAATCTCCTCCAGCTCCTCCGAAGCCGGACGCGAGCCGAGTATGCAGCATGCGTTTCCCTCTGGATGGCCACGCTGAGACGCTGGAACATGAACGTGGCTGCCCTTGGGTCCCTGGTGGTGTCGATGAGTCTGGAACCCAGCTCTTTAAGGAAACGTGTTGCATTTTTCCCCACGCTCCCAAGGTCTCCGATCCCACTGGGACAAATTTATACTGTTGGCTTATGTCCCTGTACTTGCCGATCTTGTACTCCTCTCTGTGGTCAGCAGCTCCTCCCTGTCGCCCAACACTGTGATGGATGTAGGTGTCAGCCAGTGTCGACACGCAGGTATAATCCCATGCTAAGAGCTTGCCATTCTTCCAAGGATAGATGGTGATCCCGTCGGGGCGGTTTGCTGGGTTGTGGGCGTTGTTGGCTGCTAGTGATCGAGGCTCTCTCTCGGCTGGGCATCCAGCTGTAGCGAGGGTTCTCTTTATGATGTCGTTGGCCTCATTGTGTCTTGCATGCCAACCCTTGGTTTTAGAACAGTTAAGACCATGTAGACCATATTGGTCGGCTTGCGATCGCCGCAAATACACGTATATTCCGTGTGAATGGGGGCAGCAAGGCGCAGAGCCACTGCAATACGAAGGGTCTTAGGGTCCAGGCGTGTTCCCATGGCCGAAATGGGAACTGTTTGGAGGAAGTCCCCAGAGTGAGGTGCACTCACGGCTAGGAGACGGGCAGTCTCCCTGTCTGATGTTACGGCCCTGAGCATATTGGCAAGTATCTTTTCAACAATGGGGCTGTCCCAGCTTGACTGTTTGTAGGCCTGTTCTTCACTAGGTTTTGGTGTTGGAGCAGCAAGAGTCTCCCATTCAGTGATGGCACTGGTGTAGCTAGGGTCCTGTATTCCTGCTGAATCACTGAGGTTGTATGGAAGAATTTGTTTTATTAGCTCATTTGATGCTATGGAAGAGGATAAGAAGGCTGGTAGGGCAATCTGGGAGGATTTGCGTACTCCCAGCCCCCAAGTCTGACTGGAAGTGAAGCTTGCAACCACTGTCCATCTTCGAGGGAAAGATTCAATACACTCTCTAGCATGGTCTTGAGGAGAGAGTCATATTCCTCGAGTTTCGGGCTGTTGAAGGCTGGGGAACATCTCAGGAAGTATGTAAGTTTGGGATTGACAGGCACCTGGTGAGTAGGTAGAAGGCATCATGTGTATCAATGTCTTTCATCCTACCTTCCATCGTCCTGAGGTCGGAGATTTTTTCCAGGACCCGATCGATGGCATTGGGCCCAAGGGAGCACCAAGGAGAGTGCTGTTGGCTGGATCGATGGCTCGTGCCCCTGGTAAAACAGCCCTAATGTCCTGGATCATCTGTGGATTGGTGGAAACTATCTCACATTTGGTGGGGTTTAAAGATAGGCCCAGGCTACCTACCATATCTTTAATTTTCCTGATGTCTCCCAGGAGAGATTGTGTAGTGCCAGCTAGGGTCCCGTCATCCAAGAACCAGATATTGAGCTCACTGGACAATGCTTCTGTGACATCCTTGATGGCTAGACAGAATAGAAAGGGAGCAAGAGGGTCCCCCTGTTGCACACCCTCACACGAGTCAATTTCATGGTCCCAAACAAAAGTTTAGAAGCCACACTATAACACGATTCTATGAAGGGATAGAGGGAAGGAAAGTGCCTAGAAACTGCTTGGAGAGCAGCATCCTTCTGACTGAGTTGAAAGCATTGGCAAAGTCCAATTTGATTAAGGCTTTTTCATTGGACATGTTGTTGATGTATACTCGTGCTGCATGGGCAGCTGCATATATATATATATATATATATATATATATATATATATATATATATATATATATATATATATATATATATATATATATATATATATATATAATGATGAGGATAACAAAAAAATTAGATAACAGAAGATTGGATATCAGATTGGAGGGATAGAGTATGGAGGAGGTGACTGTGTTCAGATATTTGGGAGTGGATGTGTCAGCAGATGGGTCTATGAAGAATGAGGTGAATCACAGAATTAACGAAGGGAAAAAGTTGAGTGGTGCACTGAGGAGCTTGTGGAGACACAGAACTTTATCCATGAAAGCAAAGAGGGGAATGTATGAGAGTATAGTTATATCAGCACTCTTGTATGGGTGTGAGACTTGGGTTGTGAATGTTGCAACAAGGAGAAGGCTGGAGGCAGTGGCGATGTCAAGTATGAGGGCAATGTGTGGTGTGCATATAATGCAGAGAATCCGTAGTTTGGAGATTAGGAGGAGGTGTGGGATTACCAAAACTATTATCTAGAGGGCTGAGGAGGGGTTATTGAGATTGTGTGGACATGTAGAAAGGATGTATCAAAATAGAATGACTTCGAGAGTGTATAAATCTGTGTGGAGGGAAGGCGGGGTAGGGGTCGGCCTAGAAAAGGTTGGAGGGAGGGGGTAAAGGAGGTTTTGTGTGCGAGGGGCTTGGACTTCCAGCAAGCGTGCGTGACCGTGTGGATATGAGCGAATGGAGACAAATGGTTTTTAGGACTTGACGTGCTGTTGGAGTGTAGACAAGGTAACATTTGTGAAGGGTTTCAGGGAAACCGGCAGGCCGGACTTGATTCCTGGAGATGGGAAGTACAGTGCTGGCACTCTGAAGGAGGGGTGTTAATGTTGCAGTTTTGTAGCTGTAGTGTAAGCGCGCCTCTGGCAAGACAGTGATGGAGTGAATGATGATGAAAGTTTTCTTTGTAGGAAACGGCCTATGTGTTAATAAATAAATAAATAAATATATATATATATATATATATATATATATATATATATATATATATATATATATATATATATATATATATATATATATATATATATATATATATATCACACACAACTTGTGCAAAATGCACTGCCAGTTGTTCATGTGTATATACATCGAGAAGAATACATTCCTCAGGATATGTACAAATGTATAATGTCGATGGTCGTGTTTTAAAGTTTCAGGTTTATCGACACACAGTGGTCATTAAGGCTGCATGTCACCCGCACTCCTCCAGTAAAGGATACTTTAATACCTTGAATGAAGCCTTAAGGAAGCCTTCAGTTATACACGGAGAAAACTACTTTTAGGTGAATGCACTAAGATATAAAAGCTTTTCGATGCATATATACTGTAAGATATACACCTCTCGTTGAATTCAAATTTCGAAATGTAAATATATATATATATATATATATATATATATATATATATATATATATATATATATATATATATATTCTTTCTTTCAACACGTCGGCCGTTTCCCCCCGAGGCAGGGTGTCCCAAAAGAAAAAACAAAAGTTTCTCCTTTTACATTTAGTAATATATACAGGAGAAGGGGTTACTAGCCCCTTGCTCCCGGCATTTTAGTCGCCTCGTATGACACGCATGGCTTACGGAGGAAGAATTCTGTTCCACTTCCCCCATGGAGGTAAGGGGAAATATGAACTAGAACTAGTAAGAAAATAGAAGAAAACCCAGAGGGGTGTGTGTATATATATGCTTGTACATGAATGTGTAGTTTGACCTAAGTGTAAGTAGAAGTAACAAGACGTACCTGAAATCTTGCATGTTTATGAGACAGAAAAAAGACACCAGCAATCCTACCATCATGTAAAACAAATACAGGCTTTTGTTTTACACTCATTTGGCAGGACGGTTGTACCTCCCTGGGTGGTTGCTGTCTATCAACCTACCACCACAATATATATATATATATATATTTGCAAAAAGATCACAGTAAACATGTGATATCAAAATATGCAACACAACCACTATGAAAAAAATAGAGAAATTCCAAGCGCTTTCGTGACTACTCACATTATCAAGGAACTATAAAAGGAAACATTACAAGAAGGCTTATAAAGAGGCAGAATACACCTCACAGTCACATCACACTAACAAAGACAACACCTCACAGTAGCGTAACATCGCACGACTCTGTGAAGAGGAACATAAGAAAGGACCTGAAACTCTTCCCAAGAATTAAGATTAGTCCAATTTATCATTAAATTCTTCCCAAATTTTATTAATTATAAATGAATCCAATTTATATAAACCAAAAGAAATATTCATATTATTTTCAAAACTGCTTTTAATGAAACATGATTCTATTATATTCCTCTCAACCATGGACTTGCTTGATACAACCTTCTCAGCATTTTGAAAATCAATTGGATTGTTAAAGTCTCTCACATGAATAAATAGAGCATTAGAATCTTGTCCAGTTCTAATGCTATATTTATGTTGTTTTAATCTTAGTTCAAGACTTTTACCAGTTTGACCATAATAAACTTTATCGCATATTTTACAGGGAATCTTATAGACACATCCGTCAGCATTTTGGGGGGAATTTTTTATCAAAAGCCTTTTTACTGTATCAAGATTTTTAAATACAACTTTGATATTAAAATTCTTAAGGAAGGAAGGCATATCAACCAAGTTTTCATGGTAAGGGAGAACCAACATATTTTTGGTTGAATAAGGTTGGTTGTCCCTTTTTGGATTGTAAAAAGTATTTCTAGCTATTTTAAAAGATTTTAAATTTAAAATTTACAGAAAACCTACAAATAATTGTTCCTATGTACACTATTACTCTTCACATCAAACTAGAGTTAAAGTGTCGGTTTTATCTTCTATGTTTTTGAGAGCTTTACGTATTTGTAGTCCAGAGTTCATAGATGAAGAAATCTCTAAAATTTATGAAATAGCTAATGATTTAAAATACCCAAGAAACATAATTGATAAATCTTTTAAAATAGCTAGAAATACTTTTTACAATCCAAAAAGGGACAACCAACCTTATTCAACCAAACATAGTGGAGAATGTTGGTGTGTGTGAGCGTTCAGTGAGGAACTGGGTGCAGTGTTTTAAGGTTGGTGGCGGTGTTCAGTTACCGTCTGCCAAACCTCGGCCTGGCCCCTCGAAGAAGACATCTGTTCGTACCTTAACTGTGTTAAAGAAGCAGTTAGAGAGTACACCTTAGATAACTGCTAGAGAATTGAAAGAAAAGAACCCACATCTTCTCTCAGAGGTGTCTGTAAGAACTGTTAACAGACGTGTGTCAGAACTGGGCTACAGTGGTCACCGCCACGTTAAGAAACCGATCCTCTCCAAGCCACAGAAGAAACATAGGCTGGATTATGCAAAGAAATATCTTTACTGGACTCCTCAACAGTAGTCTGAAGTACTTTGGAGTGATGAAGTAACCTTCACCGTCACCTGTAACCGTGAGGGCCATGTGTACCGGGCCAGAGGTAGTGACCCACTAGACCCACACTACACCTGTGGGACCACCAAACACCCAGACTCGCTCATGGTTTCAGTGCTCAGAGTGTTGGTGAACACATTGTGCTTCCCACAAACCAGTATATGAACCAGTATAATTACCTGGAGTTATTGTATGACAATTTACCTGAGGCGTTTGACAAGTGTGGGGCTACGGCTTTTATGCAGGACGGTGCATCGTGTCATACTGCCAAATAAGTAGTTAAGTGGCTTAAGGATTGTGAAGTGAGGTTCTTTAATGACTGACCAGGCAATTTCCCAGACCTAAACCCTATTGAGAACCTCTGGTCAATAATGAAACGAAGTTTACTGGGCAAGGATATCAGTTGCATCCCGCGGCTGGAGGCTGCTCTACATGAGGCTTGAAATAATATACTTCCCCAAACCCTCAAGAATTTGTGTGAGACTGTTCTTACACGGTTGAGGGACGTGATTAAGCGTAAAGGACGCAGCACCAAGTATTAAAACCTCAGTAAGTGTGCATATATAATATAATCTTTCATGGTATGTGTTTTGGTACGTGTGTGGGGGAGGTGCGGCATAATTCCGTGACTAGCATTGTATATATGTGTGTGTGTGTGTGTGTTATATATATATATATATATATATATATATATATATATATATATATATATATATATATATATATATATATATATATAATTGTGTGTGTGTGTGTGTATTGATAGATTCACACCTCTTGGCGGTATATATGCACTGACGTGTAATCCTCTCATTGTGTATACACTGCTGTTCTTAGTATATAAACATTGGAATAAAACACATCTCATGAAATATATACATTTGTGAAGAAGTTGTTAATATGAAAGCAAAATTGTCAAGCAAAGAGCCAGTAATTGGGTTAATAGACATTCTATTCGTAGCCAAACTGTATTCTAACTGTTGTCTACCTGTAGTCTACTTGTAGTCTACTTCTAGACTACTTGTAATCGATTTATGGAGTCATCGTCCCCACGGCACGACCCCAGACCGGATCCAATACGTAATAATATCATGTTTGCTAAAGAGAATTACCATTTCGGTCTCTGGGTACTGGCCATACCCCTCGCGGATATATAAAACATTGTATATACACATCAAAACATCAAAAAATATATACATATTCCGCAAACACAGATCCACTTTTAAGCAATATTGTTTGCTGCAATCCATGATGTTGGACCAGTTTTCGTAAACAATTTTTTTTTGGGCCTATATGAAATATATATATATTTTTTTTTTTTTTTGAGGGGATTAAAATATCCCAAATAAATTAAGAGGAAAGCCAAAATTACGTATAAAAGTAATTCCAATTTGGGAAATAGGAGTTGAACAGATCACACTGACAACTGATGGGATTCATTGGGAAATACAAAAGTAATCTTTTGTTTTTGTTCAGCTCTCGCTTTATTCACTCAGAAAAATTGTTTTTATCAACACTTGCTTACCTAGATGCCTCTTCATTTTCTGCTCTTTTTTTTCTTTTTGGCTTTCTCTGCCCCTTCATACCCCTTCATTGCCCGTAGAGTCATCTGTTTTTCTATTCTATACTCAAACACCTTTATCATACGCGATAATTCTTAATCTAGCTAGAAGGAGAAAATATTTCTAACCAGATAACTGAGCAGACAGCCTTATATATAAGATATCCAAGACTTTAATGCAAGAAGAATTGAAATAATTAGTAGCACATAAGAGGAAAAATACTGAGAAATACTGCAGCAGCTCTACTGGACCCCTCTGGGAAGGTCCTGTGATGGAGTAATGAGAATTACATCTCAAGGTGGTGGAGATTAAAGTGTGTTAACACTCTAGCACCTGTCTCCAAGGTGGCAGAAAGCTGTAGTTGACCAAGCTAAGAAAGAAATTGAAGCAAGAAAGAGGGAAGTCAGAAAGCAGAAAAGGCAAACTTAAACACTGAAGAGAGGTATGGAGGAAAGAAGAAGTGGAGGCGAAGGTCAGTCCAAGTCACGCGCATTCTGCTGTATAAAACATTTCATAAAATACTGAGAAAGGCAGGAATCTCCAGAAACAGACCCAGGACAATGAATCATGTTATGAATGTTTGTGTATAAAACCTAGTTCGACAAAACGGCATTGGTGAAGGCTAGAAGTTTTAGCGGAGGACCCGATAACAGGATGACTGTGATCCTTAACATGACAGAGAAGAGCACTGTTAGAGTCGGCAAGACACACAATTCTTTTGTGTCCTTTAAGTTTGTCAGAAAGGGAGCGGCCAATTTCTCCAAAATGCTGAAGAGAACAAGAGGAACGAGAAACAGAGTAGACTCCGGAAGTATCAGTGACGCGTATTAGCTAGACGTAGGGCAAGTTTGATACCAGCAGGTCGGAGCGTCTTTCTAAGCATGATTATTATTATTATTATTATTATTATTATTATTATTATTATTATTATTATTATTATTATTATTATTATTATTATTATTATTATTATTATCATCAATTTAAGCGCTAAACGCGAAAGGGTTATACAGTGCTGCAGGGCTTGATATGGCAAAGTAGAAATGAGCACAGAGCAGGAGTGAGAAGTTAGTGTGACGCCGGATTAGTTTACGCAAGAAATCTAAAGCCGATCAAATCCTAGCAACCCAGAGTGGGAATAAGTGGCTTTTGTTGCCTCATGTGGCTATGAGTCGCTGTTGTTAGTGCTAGGAGTCTGTGCTATTGTTTCCTAGTCTAGTTGTGTGTAGATGGTCTTCTTGCGGCTTGGATAACTTGGTTTGTTGTGGCTAGTGGCTGGTATCCCTGTGCGTAGGATTTATATATATATATGTATATATATATATATATATATATATATATATATATATATATATATATATATATATATATATATATATATTATGATGTAAATGTCACTTTTTATGCTTTATAGACACTTTAACAGGAAAGTAAAGTTCTTTTTCGCTCCATAAAGTCACTTTAACAGAAGAGAGTGGAGTTCCACACTCCACAGAGAGACAATCAGAAACAAATTAATCAGCCTTGTTTGTCATTAAAAAAATTACATTTCTATCCAATTCGGAGGATAAACAAAATCATTTTTCGTATTTGAAGAGCAAATTTTCCCTCGCTGGTAAATAATTTTGCGAATTTTCCACTTGACGGGCCTTTTATTCCAGCGCCTGGCCATTTATGCAGTTATAAACTCAACAGCCTAGAACTCTGGTTAAACGTATTCACTGCCTCCACTACCACCACCACTACCACCACCACTACCACCACTACCACCACCACCACCACCACCACCACCACCACCACCACCACCACCACGGGGCACAAAGTTAAAGTTAACCAAACTAAATAAACTGATGGTGGTTGCTCAACCAGTTTAAAGTTAGTTTTAGTAACTCTCTTTCTGTTTAATTTGCCTATTGCTGACTGTATCGTGTACAGAAGTTAAATAACCTGAAATTTTTTCTGGAATAATAATGGGGGGTATCAAGATTTTTCAAAAGTGCTAGATAATACCTCGGTTAAATATTTCGAGAGAATTTAATACGTAACTTAAATACCCTAGAATATATACTCTGAGAGGTATGTGTGTCTTATAGTGTATAGACACATTAAGTTTACTTTAAGTCCTATTTTAGGTATTAAAGTATTCTTGACAGGTGGTGAAAAGTCTGGCATGCAGCCTTACTGACCCTTGTGTAGTAGACAAGCTTGAAACTTAACTAACCAACTAACCTGTCAGTCAGAGGGACAGAGGATGACTGTCAGATCACGTCTGTCAGACAGCTTCCCGTCTGATGAGTGAAGTTAAGCAACTTTGGGTTGGCTAGTACCTTGATGGGTGACCGTCTGGGAATACCCAAGTCTCATGGTATACCTTATTATAAAATGTTGTATTATATGAGGATATATACTGTTAGGGATACCTGTGAGGGGTTTCATTGTCATAGGATACCTGAGTACATACACGAGGTTGAGTACATATGCACACACTTTAGGCTAGGTACGTGCACATATGAGGCTGAGTGCATGCTTACTTAAGGCTGAGTACATTCATTAAAGACGTTGAGTTCATGCAAAGATGAGACTGAGTACATACACCCGTAAAGCTGAATACAAACACACATGACGCCGAGTAAATTCACCAGTGAAACTGAGTACATACACACATAAGGCAGAGTACATACACAGCCCAATGGGTTGGGAAAAAAACTGAAAAAAGACTCAATTGAGCTGAGTGATGAATTCCTCTCTCAAAAATGCAATCGAAAATTTACATATACCCTTCAATTCACATTCATGGGGGAGCTGTAAACCCGTAGGGGGTCACACCGTGCCTGCAGCAAGGGAAGTGCAATCACGTTCGACCCCAGGAGAGAGAGAGAGAGAGAGAGAGAGAGAGAGAGAGAGAGAGAGAGAGAGAGAGAGAGAGAGAGAGAGAGGGAGGGAGAGGGCAGCCCCAGTGCCTTGAATCGAGAGCCCTTCACCCTTTGAAGGGGAAATTTCCTTGAAGAATATTTCGTTTAAGTAAGCCAATCCTTGATGCTGGAGAATGGCTCTTGATTCAAGGACCAGGCGCTAAGCTCTTCTTGAATTTAACCAGATTACCTCTCATACTTCATTCACTGTGTGACCTCTACGGGTTTAGAGCTACAATAATAATAATAATAATAATAATAATAATAATAATAATAATAATAATAATAATAATAATAATAAATTAGGTAGTAGGTTGGTAGACAGCAACCACCCAGGGAGGTACTACCGTCCTGCCAAGTGAGTGTAAAACGGAAACCTATGATTGTTTTACATGATGGTAGGATTGCTGGTGTCTTTTTTCTGTCTCATAAACATGGAAGATTTCAGGTATGTCTTGTTACTTCTACTTACACTTAGGTCACACTACACATTCATGTACAAGCATATATATACACACCCCTCTGGGTTTTCTTCAATTTTCTTAATAGTTCTTGTTCTTCTTTATTTCCTCTTATCTCCATGGGGGAAGTGGAACAGAATTCTTCCTCCGTAAGCCATGCGTGTCGTAAGAGGCGAATAAAATGCCGGGAGCAAGGGGCTAGTAACCCCTTCTTTTTGTATATATTATTAAATTTAAAAAGTGAAACTTTTGTTTTCCTTTTTAGGTTACTCTGCCTCGGTGGGATACGGCCGGTTCGTTAAAAAAAATAATAATAATCACAAATAATAATAATAATAATAATAATAATAATAATAATAATAATAATAATAATAATAATAATAATAATAATAATAATAATAACGTTTAGTGTAAATACACTGAGAATTTACTTTAATCATTAATTTTAGGTATTAAAATATTCCTGACTGGTGGTGAACAGGTGACCTGCAGCCTTAATGACCCTCGTGTAGTAAAAAGGTAACCAAACAATAGTTAGTTGGTTGGTTAGTGTATGAATGTTTGTATATGTATGTATATATGTATGTGTGCTTGTGTATGTGTGCTTGTGTATGTGTGTGTGTGTACATGTGTACGTATGTGTGCGTATGTACTCACCTAGTTGGGGTTACAGGGGTCAAGTCATAGCTCCTGGCCCCGCCTCTTCACTGGCCGCTACTGGGTCACTCATCCCGCTCCATGAGCTTTATCATACCTCTTCTTAAAGCTATGAATGGATCCTGCCTCCACTACATCGCTTCCCAAACTATTCCACTTAATGCCAACTCTGGGACTGAAGAAATACTTCCTAACATCCCTGTGATTCATCTGAGTCTTCAACTTCCAAGTGTGTCCCCTTGTTGCTGTGTCCCATCTCTGGAACATTCTGTATCCGTCCACCTTGTCAATTCCTCTCAGTATTTTATATGTCGTTATCATGTCCCCCCTATCTCTCCTGTCCTCCAGTGTCGTCAGGCCGATTTCCCTTAACCTCTCCTTGTAAGACATACCCCTTAGCTCCGGGACTAGTCTTGTTGCAAACCTTTGCACTTTCCTTAGTTTCTTTACATGCTTGGCTAGGTGTGGGTTCCAAAATGGTGCTGCATACTCCAGTATGGGCCTAACGTACACAGTGTACAGGGTCCTGAACGATTTCTTATTAAGTTGTCTGAATGCTGTTCTTAGGTTTGCTAGGCGCCCGTATGCTGCAGCAGTTATTTGGTTGATGTGCGCCTCAGGAGATGTGCCTTGTGTTATACTCGCCTCATGATCTATTTCCTTGAGTGAGGTTTGTAGTCTCTGACCCCCTAGACTGTACTCCGTCTGCGGTCTTCTTTGCCTTTCCCCAATCGTCATGACTTTGCACTTGGTGGGGTTCAACTCCAGGAGCCAATTGCTGGACCAGGCCTGTAGTCTGTCCGGATCCCTTTGTAATTCTGCCTGGTCCTCGTCCGATTGAATTCTTCTCATCAACTTCACATCATCTGCAAACAGGGACACTTCGGAGTCTACTCCTTCCGTCATGTCGTTCACAAATACCAGAAACAGCACAGGGGTCAGGACTGACCCCTGTGGAACTCCACTCGTCGCAGGTGCCCACTCTGACACCTCGCCACGTACCATGACTCGCTGTTGTCTTCCTGACAGATATTCTCTGATCCATTGTAGTGCCTTCTCTGTTATCCCTGCCTGGTCCTCCAGCTTTTGCACTAATCTCTTGTGTGGAACTGTGTCAAACGCCTTCTAACAGGCCAAGAAAATGCAATGTACCCACACCTCTCTCTCTTGTCTTACTGTTGTCACCCTGTCATAGAACTCCAGTAGGTTTGTGACACAGGATTTCCCGTCCCTGAACCCGTGTTGGCTGTCGTTGATAATATATATATATATATATATATATATATATATATATATATATATATATATATATATATATATATATATATGTTTGTGTGTGTGTGTGTGTGTGTGTGTGTCAGTTTGTGTGTGTGTTTGTGTGTGATAATTTAGAACGTAGAAAAACTAACTTGCTATAGTTCATGCAAGGCAGGTTTACCCATAAATACCTGTCACAGGTGACGTGAACCCAAACTGTCGCCTGCAGTGTATTGACGTGGAGATTAATGCTCACACTGCCAGATGGTGTATGTGTGGTGTGTGTGTGTGTTTGTGTGTGTGTGTGCTTGTGTGCGTGTGTTTGTATATGTGTGTAGTGTTCAGTATTCGGTGGTGTTCACTTTCTTTCTCTCTACACTCTGGCATTGCCTCTGTTTCCACTATGAATGCCTCTTTAAATCGTTTATTCAACTCTACACCTATATATTTTTTTTGTTTTCTTGTGGTCTTGTGGTGTCGCCTCTCTTCTGATATGACTCTCTTAAAAAAAGTTCTGGTTCACATTGGGCTTTTGCCGCAATGTCGTTCTCAAATTGACTCTCAGCATCTCTTGTCATTCTTGTGAATCTGTTTCTGGCTCTTCTGTGTGTTATACCGTCCTTCTCTCATTGTTTACCCACAAGTTCTCTCCGTTCTTACAGTTTCCTCATTTTCTTCTTCTGGATATGAAGCTGTCCTCTACCTCCTTGTCCTCTCTCCTCACTAGTTCTTTCAACTTATATATCAATACCTTAGGCAATCTTAGCTCAATCTTGCCTTCTATAGTTTACGTCCTGCTGGTTCATATCTTGAATAATCTTAGCCCGCTCTGCCTCCAAGGCCCTACATCTTGCTGGTTAATGTCTTGAGTAATCTTAGCCCACTCTGCCTCCAGACTCGCCGCCTTAATCAAGAGTTTGATGGGTTTCTTGCAATTGACGACCTACTGTTAATTGAGCCTTGCAGAGCTTGACGATCTACTAGCACCTGTTAACGCATTCCTACCACTTTGAGGCACTGTGAATGCATTCTGAGAAGACATGAATACATGTATGTATGTATATGTATTTTTATTTACTTGTGTGTGTGAAGTGACACACTCAGTGATATTGTTCATGAGTGCCTTGTGTTTCCCATTAGCAGGTTTCCACTTAGATGTGTGTGTGTGTGTGTGTGTGTGTGTGTGTGTGTGTGTGTGTGTGTGTGTGTGTGCCTGTTTGTGTGAACGTTTATGTTTTGTGTGTGTGTGTGTACTCACCTATTTGTGGTTGAAGGAGTCGAGACTCAGCTCCTGGCCCCGCCTCTTCACTGATCGCTACTGGGTCCCTTCTCTCCCTGCTCCATGAGCTTTATCATACCTCGTCTTAAAGCTATGTATGGTTCCTGCCTCCGCTCATCACTTTCTAGACTATTCCACTTCCTGACTACTCTATGGTTGAAGAAATACTTCCTAACATCCCTTTGACTCATCTGAGTATTCAACATCCAATTGTGACCCTTGTTTCTGTGTCCCCTCTCTGGAACATCCTGTCTCTATCTACCTTGTCTATTCCCCACAGTAATTTGTATGTCGTTGTCATGTCTCCCCTAACCCTCCTGTCCTCCAGTGTTGTCAGGCCGATTTTCCTTAACCTGTCTTCGTAGGACATTCCTTTAGCTCTGGAACTAGCCTTGTCGCAAACCTTTGCACTTTCTCTAATTTCTTGACGTGCTTGACCAGTTACGGGTTCCAAACTGGTGCTGCATGCTCTAGTATGGGCCTGACGTACACGATGTACAGTGTCTTGAACGATTCCTTACTAAGGTATCGGAACGCTATTCTCAGGTTAGCCAGTCGCCCATATGCTGCAGCAGTTATCTAGTTAATGTGTGCTTCCGGAGACGTGCTTGGTGTTATACTCACCCCAAGATCTTTCTCCTTGAGTGAGGTTTGCAGTCTTTGGCCACCTAGCAGGGTATCGAACCCAGACGCCCGCCGTGTGAAGTGAGAGCTTTAGCCACCAGGTCACGGGGCACAGTTGTTGGGGTTCGTATGGCCACTAACAGTGTACGTGTACAGTGTCTACGGTCTTTTCCCTTCCCCGATCTTCATGACTTTGCATTTGGTGGGGTTAAATTCGAGAAGCCAGTTGCTGGACCAGGTGTCCAGCATGTCCAGGTCTCTTTGAAGTCCTGCCTGATCCTCATCTGATTTAATTCTCCTCATTAACTTCACATCGTCTGCGTACAGAGACACTTCTGAGTCTATCCCGTCCGTCATGTCATTCACATATACCAAGAATAGCACTGGTCCTAGGACTGACCCCTGTGGGACCCCGCTCATCACAGGCGCCCACTGTGATACCTCATCACGTACCATGACCCGTTGTTGCCTCCCTGTCAGGTATTTTCTGATCCAATGCAGTGCCCTTCCTGTTATACACTCCTGATCCTCTAACTTCTGCACTAATCTCTTATGAGGAACTGTGTCGAAGGCCTTCCTGCAGTCCAAGAAAATGCAATCAACCCACCCCTCTCTTTCGTGTCTTAATTCTGTTACTTTATCATAGAACTCCAGAAGGTTTGTGACACAGGATTTGCCTTCCATGAATCCGTGCTGGTTGTCGTTTATAATCTTGTTCCATTCCATGTGCTCCACCATTCTCCTCCTGATTATCTTCTCCATGACTTTACACATTATACACATCAGTGACACTGGTCTATTGTTTAGTGCCTCGGTTCTGTCTCCTTTCTTAAAAATGGGAACTACATTTGCCATGTTACATACCTCAGGTAGTTGCCCAGTTTCAAGGGATGTGTTGAAGATTGTGGTTAGTGGCACACACAGTGTGTCTGCTCAATCTCTAAGGACCCACGGGGAGATGTTGTCCGGACCCATCGCCTTTGAGGTATCAAGGTCACTGAGCAACTTTAGCACCTCCTCCTCAGTTGTGTGTATGTCATCCAACACTTGGTATATTCCTTGTTGGTGTCCCCCTCTGTTCTGTCTTCCCAGAGTCCTTCCTGTCTCCACTGTAAATACTTCCTTAAATCTCGTGTTGAGCTCCTCACATACCTCTTGATCGTTTCTTGTGAGTTCCCCACCTTCTTTCCTCAGCCTGATCACCTGGTCTTTGACTGTTGTCTTCCTCCTAATGTGACTACACAACAGTTTCGGGTCAGACTTGACTTTTGATGCTATGTCATTTTCGTACTGTCGCTGGGCCTCCCTATAAATCTGTACATACTCATTTCTGGCTCTACGACTAATCTCCTTATTTTCCTGGGTCCTTTGCCTTCTGTACTTTTTCCATTCCCTAGAGCACTTAGTCTTTGCCTCCCTGTACTTTTGGATAAATCAGGGGCTCGTTCTGGACTTCCCTTTATTTCTGTTGCCCTTGGGAACAAACGTATTCCATCATTCCGTTTACTGACTGCTGACTGTGTGTGTGTGTGTGTGTGTGTGTGTGTGTGTGTGTGTGTATGTGTGTGTATGTGTGTGTATGTGTGTGTGTGTGTGTGTATGTGTGTGTGTACTGACGGCTTTAGTGGGCACTAGTTTGCACTCTAAAAGTACCATTCATTCTATTATTAACACAATAACATGTGAATTCTACTCAAAACACGAGTAGTTTTTTCAATTCCAGTTCAAAATACCATTAATATTTTTCCTCTGTCAGTTTTTCTGTACACTAACGAACTGTTTTGTCACAAAATGATTTTTGGGGTGATAATTGGAATTATTTTTTATTGAACCTCAATATATTCACGGTATATACACGGAGAAATCTCTCTCTCTCTCTCTCCATCTATCTATCTCTCACGGTATATACACGGATAAATCTCTCTCTCTATCTCCATCTATCTATCTCTCTGAATACATCAAGAAGAGTATATCTCTTAACATATATTCACCTAGAGGAAAGTATCACCACAGACCTATCAAACAAAATAACTGAAATTTCTAAATTTGATTTCCAACATACATTTAAGTACTAAAATAAAGTTCCCAAGTAATAAAGATCTTAAATCTCTGGAATAAAATCTCTCCTCAGTTCCATAAGGAAAAAACTTTCTTTTTCCCGAACTTATGGCCGAGGGTTTATATATATTTATGTTTCCACGTTTTCTCTTTAAGGTGAACTTAGCTCCGACCTCTTAAAGACTTTTATATTTAAGAACAATGTGGTAATGTAGATGGGAATATTCCCTGATGTGTCAGGACTAGTAATGCTCCCAGATTCCTGTAGGACTACGGCAAGGTGTGAGATGTTTCGCACAGTTTCTCACCAGTATTGTGTGTGTGTGTGTGTGTGTGTGTGTGTGTGTGTGTGTGTGTGTGTGTGTCTGTGTCTGTGTGTGTCTGTGTGTGTCTGTGTGTCTGTGTGTGTGTGTGTTTGTGTGTGTGTGTGTGCGTCTTGACGAATACGTAAAATTGATCAATTAACAAGAACTCATTTAAAATTAAGTCCTTTCTAAAATTTTCTCTTATACGTTTAAAGATATATTGTTTTCATTTATGTTAATGTAAAAATTAATAATCTTGCACCAAAAGAACCTTAGAAAACTTACCTAACCTTATTATAACCAACGCAATTTCATTTAGCCTAATACAACTAAATATATTTTAGATAAGTTTACAATAATTTAATAATATGTTAAGTAAAAGGACACAAATGCAACTAATGTGACATTTTATTGTGGCAACGTTTCGTTCTCCAGGAGTTTTTTCAAGCCGGCTTGAAAAAGCTCCTGGAGAGCGAAACGTTGCCACAATAAAATGTCACATTAGTGTCATTTGTGTCCTTTTACTTAGCATATTGCCTGTATTTCTACCAATATTAATACAATTTAATAATAAACAACGACATGTATATCTTGCCTTATTTAGCAATAAGAGCGTTGCTATTTATGGCAAAAATCGCAAGTTTTACTTATTCGGAACATAATATATATATATATATATATATATATATATATATATATATATATATATATATATATATATATATATATATATATATATATATATATATTATTTATTTATTAACACATCGGCCGTTTCCCACCAAGGTAGGGTGGCCCGAGAAAGAAAAGCTTTCACCATCATTCACTCCATCACTGTCTTGCCAGAGGTGCGCTTACACTACAGTTATAAAACTGCAACATTAACACCCCTCCTTCAGAATGCAGTCACTGTACTTCCCATTTCCAGGTCTCAAGTCCGGCCTGCCGGTTTCCCTGAATCCCTTCATAAATATTACCCTGCTCACACTCCAACAGCACGTCAAGTCCTAAAAACCATTTGTTTCCATTCGTTCCTATCTAACACGGTCACGCATGCTTGCTGGAAGTCCAAGTCCCTCGGCCACAAAACCTCCTTTACCCCTTTCCTCCAACCTTTTCTAGGCAGACCTCTACACCGCCTTCCCTTCACTACAGATTTATACACTCTCGAAGTCATTCTATTTTGTTCCAGCCTCTCTACATGTTCGAACCACCTCAACAACCCCTCCTCAGCTCTCTAGATAATAGTTTTGGTAATCCCGCACCTCCTCCCAATTTCTAAACTACGAATTATCTGCATTATATTCACACCACACATTGATCTCAGACATGACATCTCCACTGCCTCCAGCCTTCTCCTTGTTGCACCATTCACCACCCATGCTTCGCACTCATATAAGAGCATTGGTATAACTATACTCTCATACATTCACCTCTTTGCTTCCATGGACAAAGTTCTTTGTCTCCACAGACTCCTCAGTGCACCACTCACCTTTTTTCCCTCGTCAATTCTGTGATTCACCACATCTTTCATAGACCCATCTGCTGACACGCCAGCTCCTAAATATCTGAATACATTCACCTCCTCCATACTCTCTCCCTCCAATCTGATATCCAATCTTTCGTTATCTAATTTTTTTGTTATCCTCATCACCTTACACTCCTACCAAACTCATCCCCAACCTCTGCAACTTCTCTTCAGAATCTCTTAAAAGCACAGTGTCATCAGCAAAGAGCAACTGTGACAACTTCCACTTTGTGCTAGATTCTTTATCTTTTTACCCCACACATCTTGCCAGCACCCGAACATTCACTTCTCTTACAATCATATCTATAAATATATTGAACAACCATGATGACATCACACATCCCTGTCTAAGGCCTACTTTTACTTGGAAGTAATCTCCCTCTCTCCTACATACTCTAACCTGATCCTCACTATCCTCGTAAAAACTTTTCACCGCTTTCAATAACCTACCTTTTATTCCATATATATGCAACATCTGCCACATTGCCCCTCTATCCACCCTGTCATACGCCTTTTCCAAATCCATAAATGCCACAAAAACCTCTTTACCCTTATCTAAATACTGTTCACCTATATGTTTCACTGTAAATACTTGGTCTACACACCCCCTACCCTTTCTGAAGCCTCCTTGTTCATTTGTTATCCTACTGTCCGTCTTATTCTAAATTCTTTCAATAATAACTCTACCATACACTTTATCAGGAATACTCAATAGACATATTCCCTTATAATTTTTGCACTCTCTTTTGTCCCTTTGCCTTAATACAAAGGAAGATGCTTGCTCTCTGCCAATCCCTAGATACCTTACCCTTTTGCATTCATTTATTAAATAAAAACACCAACCACTCCAGAACTACATCCCCACCTGGTTTTAACATTTCTGTCTTTATCCCATCAATCCCAGCTGCCTTACCCCCTTTCATTCTACTCACTGCCTCACGAACTTCCCCCACACTCACAAGGCTCTTTCTACAAGATGTTATTCCTCCTTGCCCTATACACGGAATCACAGTTTCCCTGTCTTCATCAACATTTAACAATTCCTCAAAATATTCCCTCCATCTTCCCGATACCTCTAACTCTCCATTTAATAACTCTCCTCTCCTACTTTTAACTGTCAAATCCATTCGTTCACTAGGCTTCCTCAACTTATTAATCTCACTCTAAAACTTTTTCTTATTTTCAACAAAATTTGTTGATGACATATCACCCACTCTCTCATTTGCTCTCTTTTTTACATTGTTTCACCACTCTCTCATTTGCTCTCTTTTTACATTGCTTCACCACTCTCTTAACCTCTCTTTTTCTCTCTATATACTCCTCTCTCTTTGCATCACTTCTACTTTGTATGAACCTCTCATATGTTAACTTTTTCTCTCATACTAATCTCTTTACATCATTCCACCAGTCGCTCTTCTTCCCTCCCGCACCCACTTTCCTGTAACCACAAACTTCTGCTGAACACTCTAACACTACATTCTTAAACCTACCCCATACATCTTCAAAACTCATTACCTATACTCTCACTATCCCATCTATCCTCCATTAGTTGTTTATTTCTTACCCTAACTGCCTCCTCCTTTAGTTTATTAACCTTCACCTCTTTCTTACCTGCTGCTTCCATTTTCCTTGTATCCCATCTACCTTTTACTCTCACTGTAGCTACAACTAAAGAGTGATCTGATATATCTGTGGCCCCTCTATAAACATGTACATCTTGAAGTCTACCCAACAGTCTTTTATCTACTAATGAGTAGTCCAACAAACTACTGTCATTACGCCCTACGTCATATCTTTTATAGTTATTTATCCTCCATTTCTTTAAATATGTATTATCTATAACCAAACTCCTTTCTATACAAAGTTCAATCAAAGGGCCTCCATTATCATTTACACCTGGCACCCCAAACTTACCTACCACATTCTCTTTAAATGTTTCTCCCACTTTAGCATTTAGGTCCCCTACCACAATTACTCTCTCACTTGGTTCAAACGTTCTAACACACTCGCTTAACTTCTCCCAAAATCTCTCTCTCTCCTCTACACTCCTCTCTTCTCCAGGTGCATACACACTTATTTTGATCCACTTCTCGCATCCGACCCTTATTTTAATCCACATAATCCTTGAATTTACACATTTATATTCCCTCTTCTCCTTCCATAACTGATCCTTCAACATTATTGCTACCCCTTCCTTAGCTCTAACTCTCTCAGATACTCCTGACTTAATCCCATTTATTTCTCCCCACTGAAACTCGCCTACCCCCTTCAGGTTTATTTCGCTTAGAGCCAGGACATCCAACTTCTTTTCATTCATAACATTAGCAATCATAACATTAGCCTCATACGAAACGCATGGCTTACGGAGAAAAGATTCTTTTCCACTTCGCCATGGAGAATAAATAAAATAAAGATGAACAAGAATGATTAAGAAA
>WNWK01005216.1:0-60000 GCA_009830355.1 Cherax destructor | reverse complement strand
AGGAAGTGAGTGGGTGAAGGAGTGAGTGAGTGGGAAGTGAGTGGGTGAAGGAGTGAGTGAGGAAGTGAGTGGGTGAAGGAGTGAGTGAGTGGGGAAGTGAGTGGGTGAAGGAGTGAGTGAGGAAGTGAGTGGGTGAAGGAGTGAGTGAGTGGGGAAGTGAGTGGGAGAAGGAGTGAGTGAGTGGGTAATTTTCAATTTAGTCTTTCATATAAAACCCACCAATATTTTTTTCTACAATGGTCTTGAGGGCACATCACATCGATGTTATGGACACATAAAAAGTACACTATGTATATTTATATAGACTTATGTAGATTTATCGACTAATGTTAAAGGATTACTCGATAAAGTCAAACAATGAGACTTATTCCCATTCGGTTGAAAACATATGAGATAGTTTCTCACTCAGCTGGTTCAAGGAGACTCAGAATCTGACTCAGCATTGTTTCTCACTCAGCTGGTTCAAGGAGACTCAGAATCTGACTCAGAGCATTGTTTCTCACTCAGATGGCTCAAAGATACTCAAAGTCATTATTCAGAACGTTGTTTCTCAGTCAACTGGTCAGACTCAAAATCGTGGCTTAGAATGTTAAACAGGAGTAGTTTTGTAATAGGTTGTACGAGTTATTAGAAGAAAGGGACACCATTAACAAGCTGGGTGTGTTGGGTTGTAGTGCAGCAGGTCACTATTACTACTACTAAAACTAATCTCTCTCTCTCTCTGTCTCATTCTCTATCTCGTATATACATATATAAAGAAAAATATAGTATTTGTTCTGTCAATAAGGTTAGAAAGGTGGCAAAAATCTGCCCATGTCACTGCTTCCTGAAGCTGAGAATTTAGGTTATTAAACTCTTCAACGAGTGCTTGGAACCCATGTTGTTTTGAGGCTAAACTTCTTTCCCAGGAATTGACGCTGAAATTGCGATAGAGGCGTGTGTAGTGTAAATGACGGTGGTAGAGTATAAGCGAAGAAAACAGCCCCGGGGGGATACACCGGGTAGGGTTGATAGAAAGTTTAAGTTTGCAGTATATAGGAAGGCCACCAGTGTGTGTTCATACATTCACTACCATTCCAGACATGTAACAAGAGTTATAAGGAGTGTTTTTCTTACCGAGTTTGCAGCCCGGAGTTTCTAGGTTAATAATTTAGGAAAATGTTTGACACTGCCTTGAAACTGCGGTATCCTATGGAGTTCGTGGAATCAGCGTTACCAGCAGCTAGGAAAACTTATCATAGGACTGAACCTAGGATAACACCTCAGATCAAGAATGTGCTAGTTCTCCCATACAATGAAAATTTGTCTGTCCTGCTGAATGACTGCAGCCCCTCTCTGCGCTACTCTCTGCTCTACTCTCTGCTCTACTCTGCTCTACTCTCTGCGCTACTCTCTGCGCTACTCTCTGTTCTACTCACTGCGCTACTCTGAGAAAACTTCCCCTCCTTCTGTTGCTGCCTTGCAACATTGCATAGCTCCTGATGACGTACTGAGAAGTGTGAAAGTACTTGAGCTAAAGATTTCCACCCCCGTGGCTTGTCTTGCATAGTTAAGATCGCCTGTCTGCGATTGTTTGCATATATATATATATATATATATATATATATATATATATATATATATATATATATATATATATATATATATATATATATATATATATATATATATGTAGTCATGAATATCACAGAAATACTTTATCCATATACGAAATCAAAATTTATTCAGATAAACGAACAAATGCAAAGTGAAAGTGACAAAAGTGTCTCCTATGCAAATTTCCACAACAAACTGACTAAAATGTATCAAGTTTTTCCCTGTACATGGAACAAACAAGTGAGTGTCATCTGGATATTTTGGAAAAAAAAACAGCTGTTTCTTGCCGAGTCAAATTTTAGTAAAATTATCAGATACAAATATTTCATTAATTTACTACGCTGTCAAGATACGCTTGAAATGTTTACAACCTGTCTAGATAACTTTCCAACGTTTACAGAGCTGTCAGCGTTGTTTTTAAGCGTGAACAACTGATAGTTTTCAACGTTCACAAAACTGTCAGGATACCTTAAACATTCATAACACGATAACATTCATACGTTCTGGGCGTAGTCATGATAACATTCAAACGTTCACAGAGCTGTCATGATAACTTTTAAATGTTCACGTCACTGCTATGATAGGATACTAATGTTCGCGTCACTGCTATGATAGGATACTAATGTTCGCGTCACTGCTATGATAGGATACTAATGTTCACGTCACTGCTATGATAGGATACTAATGTTCATGTCACTGCTATGATAGGATACTAATGTTCATGTCACTGCTATGATAGGATACTAATGTTCATGTCACTGCTATGATAGGATACTAATGTTCATGTCACTGCTATGATAGGATACTAATGTTAGCATCACTGCTATGATAGGATACTAATGTTCGCATCACTGCTATGATAGGATACTAATGTTCATGTCACTGCTATGATAGGATACTAATGTTCCCATCACTGCTATGATAGGATACTAATGTTCATGTCACTGCTATGATAGGATACTAATGTTCGCATCACTGCTATGATAGGACACTAATGTTCATGTCACTGCTGTGATAGGATACTAATGTTCGCATCACTGCTATGATAGGATACTAATGTTCATGTCACTGCTATGATAGGATACTAATGTTCATGTCACTGCTATGATAGGATACTAATGTTCGCATCACTGCTATGATAGGATACTAATGTTCATGTCACTGCTATGATAGGATACTAATGTTCGCGTCACTGCTATGATAAAATACTAATGTTCACGTCACTGCTATGATAGGATACTAATGTTCGCATCACTGCTATGATAGGATACTAATGTTCATATCACTGTTATGATAGGATACTAATGTTCGCGTCACTGCTATGATAAAATACTAATGTTCACGTCACTGCTATGATAGGATACTAATGTTCGCATCACTGCTATGATAGGACACTAATGTTCACGTCACTGCTATGATAGGATACTGATGTTCGCGTCACTGCTATGATAAAATACTAATGTTCACGTCACTGCTATGATAGGATACTAATGTTCGCATCACTGCTATGATAGGACACTAATGTTCACGTCACTGCTATGATGGGATACTAATGTTCGCATCACTGCTATGATAGGATACTAATATTCACGTCACTGCTATGATAGGATACTAATGTTCACGTCACTGCTATGATAGGATACTAATGCTCTCATCACTGCTATGATAGGACACTAATGTTCACGTCACTGCTATGATAGGATACTAATGTTCACGTCACTGCTATGATAGGATACTATGTTCACGTCACTGCTATGATAAGATACTTATGTTCACGTCACTGCTGTGATAGGACACTGATGTTCACGTCACTGCTATGATAGGATACTAATGTTCGCCTCACTGCTATGATAGGATACTAATGTTCGCGTCACTGCTATGATAGGATACTAATATTCACGTCACTGGTATGATAGGATACTAATGTTCGCCTCACTGCTATGATAAGATGCTAATGTTCGCATCACTGCTATGATAGGATACTAATGTTCGCGTCACTGCTATGATTGGATACTAATGTTCGCATCATTGCTATGATACGATACTAATGTTCGCATCACTGCTATGATAGGATACTAATGTTAGCATCACTGCTATGATAGGATACTAATGTTCGCGTCACTGCTATGATAGGATACTAATGTTCACGTCACTGCTATGATAGAATACTAATGTTCACGTCACTGCTATGATAGGATACTAATGTTAGCATCACTGCTATGATAGGATACTAATGTTCACGTCACTATGATAAGATACTAATGTTCACGTCACTGCTATGATAGGACACTAATGTTCGCGTCACTGCTATGATAGGACACTAATGTTCACGTCACTGCTATGATAGGATACTAATGTTCACGTCACTGCTATGATAGGATACTAATAGTCACGTAGAAAGCGAAGCTGATTCTCACGTCACTGCTATGATAGGATACTAATGTTCGCGTCACTGCTATGATAGGATGCTAATGTTCGCATCACTGCTATGATAGGATACTAATGTTCGCGTCACTGCTATGATAGGATACTAATGTTCACATCATAGCAATGATGTGAACATTAGTATCCTATTACTGCTATGATAGGATACTAATGTTCACATCATTGCTATGATTACCTTCAAACGTTCACCACACAGCTATGATAGCTTTCAAAGCTTCAAAATGTTATGGTGTTCTTTCAGGTGCTCAGATCTCCGCCTTCATTGCTTTCAAACGATGAAAACAGAGAAAATTGAACGTCAGTTTTCCAGAGGACATCACATTAGCTACACATATACAAAAATAATTAATACTTTATGATAAGTATTGTAAAAACTTCATCAATGTTCAAACACGTAATAATAATAATAATAATAATAATAATAATAATAATAATAATAATAATAATAATAATAATAATAATAAAATTAATAATAATAATAAAATTAATAATAATAATAAAATTAATAATAATAATAATAATAATAATAATATAATTAATAATAATAATAATAATTATAATATAATTAATAATAATAATAATAATAATAATAATAATAAAATTAATAATAATAATAATAGTAATAGTAGGTAGTAGGTTGGTAGACAGCAACCACCCAGGGAGGTACTACCGTCCTGCCAAGTGAGTGTAAAACGAAAGCCTGTAATTGTTTTACATGATGGTAGGATTGCTGGTGTCTTTTTTCTGTCTCATAAACATGGAAGATTTCAGGTATGTCTTGTTACTTCTACTTACACTTAGGTCACACTACACATTCATGTACATGCATATATATACACACCCCTCTGGGTTTTCTTCTATTTTCTTACTAGTTCTTGTTCTTATTTCCTCTTATCTCCATGGGGAAGTGGAACAGAATTCTTCCTCCGTAAGCCATGCGTGTCGTAAGAGGCGCCTAAAATGCCTGGAGCAAGGGGCTAGTAACCCCTTCTGAATAAATTACTAAATGTAAAAGGAGAAACTTTCGTTTTTCCTTTTGGGCCACCCCGCCTCGGTGGGAAACGGCTGACGTGTTGAAAGAAAGAAGAATAATAGTAATAATAATAGAATTAATAATAATAATAATAATAATAATAATACAATTATTAATAATAATAATAATAATACTAATAATAATAATAAAATGAAAATAATAATAATAATAAAATAATAATAATAATAATAATAATAATAATAATAATAATAATAATAATAATAATAATAATAATAATACAATTAATAATAATAATAATAATAATCATCCTTCCCTCATACAACCTTCTCACCCTCCAGCACCCAATTGTTTTTTTTTATATTATACAAGAACTTTCACCTCGTTAGTGATACTTAAGCGAACTCATTTTTAAATTCTCTACACTTCGCTTGGTGTTAGTTGATATGTTTAATTTAACATTTTCTTGTGTGTGTGTGTGTGTGTGTGTTGTCACCAACACAACCACCATTACCACAACCACCACCACCATCACTACAACCACCACCACCACCACCACTACCGCCACCACCAACATCACCACCACCACCACTACCACCACCAGTACCACCATCACCACCACTATCAACACCACAATCACCACCACCACCACCACCACTACCACCACCACCACCACTACTACCATCATCACCACCACCACCACTACCACCACCACCACCACCACCACTACCACCACCACCACCATCACCACCACCACCACATTGTAATTACTACAAAGAGAGCTTCAGCTTTAAGCTTCACTTAACACCACCACCGTCATTACTGCTCCAACCTGCTCTCTGCCCACGCCCACAGCACCACGCCCACAGCACCACGCCCACAGCACCACGCCCACACCAACACGCCCACACCACCACGCCTACAACTTAACTCTCAGTTCACTCACCAGTACCAACATACCCTCATCACTACCAACACAACACTATCAATACCAGTTCCTCACTAGCACTGGTACCACACAGTCGTCACTACTACTATGCTACCAACGTTACCAGTACCAGGAGAAGGCGGGAGAGGTAGTAGCAGAAATACCATCCATCAGTGTCACCACCCCATTACCACCCTAACTCAATCATCATCATTAACCATACTTCCCTCTCTTCTGTCTCGTTCACACATCACCATCATTACTCATACAATCACCCCCCTTATAAACACTACTACCACCCACCACCACCACCACTACCACCACCACCACCACCACCACCACCACCTCCACCAGTCTCAGTGTATATACACTGAGAGCTTACATTTAACCCTTATTTTAGGTATTAAAGTATTCTTGACTGGTGGTGAAGAGGTGACCTGCAGCCTTAGTGACCCTCGTGTAGGGGTGCGGATAAATATTAGACACATATATAATATAGAAATAAGTAATACATGAACCAAACATGAACGGTACGCTACATAGCATAGTAGATAAGCTTTAAACCTCATTAATTAACCATCCACTGTTCTAAACCCGTATTTAGAAGCATAACGGAAATATGCTTCGATATGTCATTATTCCTGAGAGTGTTCAGACTTCATAACTTCCAACAGTAGTATGTCTATAACAATTATGTATCTATCAAAATTAATGTTTATATGTATAATAATTTGTGAATGTATATAGCGCGAACCTGAATTAAACTAATATATTCCTAATTTTATGATATTCTTCACCTTTTCAATCTTTTTCTTCTTTTCACTTAGCGTCGGCTACTCTAATCCCATTTAATTCCACCACTCACTCCCTTTATCCTCTCACACTCCCTTTACCCATTTATCCCCCCCTTCCCTCCCCGTCATTTCCTCTCTCCCTACACACCCTCATTTCCTCTCAAACCTTTAACCCCTACCTGCTACCCCCGCCTCCCCCTCATTGTTTTGTTTTTGTTTACTGGTAAGACTGCAAGCGTGGCTCCTCTCATCAAGCCCACGAGCTCCACACCATCATAAGGGCAGGTTTACCATCGACAAGCATGGGGAAAACCAACCATAACGCCAGGGTTGATTAGCATTTTACTCGCCTCGTTCAGCCAGAGAAGCTGAAAAGTGTTCCCAAGCTGTTGGCTGCCATGATGATGGCTCTTGATCCAGTTAACTAGAGCTACTCTAATTTTTTTATGACCATCCTATGCCTGAGGGGGTCAGAATATATATTGTTTTCTATTGTATAATAGTTCGTGAATTTCCCAAAGACCATAATATCTTAAATTAGTTTGTAACAGATAAGACAAATTGTAGATGCAAATCTAGATGTATTCCTGTTAACCCTTTTGTGGCCTAGCTCCTAGGCCTTGGGTGTATCTATTTGCTCCTCATCTACCATCCACAGGATAGACATGAGGTGCACAATAAAGGAGCCACAACAATCCACAGGATGCATATGAGGTGCACAAGAGCCACTACCACCCACAGGATAGACATGAGGTGCACAATTAAAGAACCACTATCACCCACAGGATAGATATGAGGTGCACAATGAACTAGCTATTTCAGAATCAAAATTAACCCAGTCATTTTTCTGTTTAAACAGTCTAAACCTCTAAGTTATAAATAACTTAGAGGTTTTAATAGCCAATATATTTTCATTTGGTATTAATAATTTAATAAATATCTGCGTAGAAACTTAACCAGCCTTAAGAGGATCATCACGACTACACGTCACCTGTTTACAACCAGTCAAGGATACTTTAATGCCCTTATTATGGTTGCTTTTGTTTAGCAATGAACATTTATACGTAATAACGAGCCAGTAAGATAACATAATGAAGAAAATTGACAGTAAAAGTATCTATGTACATATATATGATGTCATTTAGAGAAAGAGAGCAAGCGAGAGAGAGAGAGAGAGAGAGAGAGAGAGAGATAGAGAGAGAGAGAGAGAGACAGAGAGAGACAGAGAGAGAGAGCTTGAATCGTGATGATGGTAGGAAAATATTTGAGCAAGATGGTGTGAGTGGTAATTAATCATGAGCGTGAAGGTGGTGCGTGAGGCAGGCCAGGGAAAAATACACCAGCAGGACGCTCCTCCTTGAAGCTCCTCCTTGAAGCTCATCTCTCTGCTTCATTGTCATCGTCTACAGTAATCAACACCATTCTGGAAATTTGCTAAAAAAGAAACTGTAAGTTTACTTACAAATGTTAGCAAAGATATATTAAAAATATTAGCAAAGATATGTTAAAAATATTAGCAATATTTATGTACAAATATTAAAAAAATTCTTACGAAAATGGATAAGATTAAGTATATGCATCAATAAAACTATGTAAAAAAAATATATATACACAATTAACATAAGCCAATATGTACTAGATAAGGATATAAATATCATCTTTTGAGAGATTTTTTTTTTTTTGAGATTAAAAGTGATTGAAACAATCCGTCAACAGTTAAGAAGAAAACAGCATTCATTACGAGGGAAGGGAGAAAGAGGTAAAGGAAATAAGACACATCGATTGACTTTCTTAGATAACCCTGTGTTAATAACCCTCTAGAAATTAATCGTCTCCTCCTCCTCTTCCTCCTCCTTCATCTTCTTCTTCCCCTTCTTCTCCTCCTCCTTTTTCTTGCTCATCTTCAGACAACTTCTGGTATCTCTAGTCAACAACAATAGTCGACCTCAAGGTGATTGAAGGAGCCAGCACTGTTGTGCCACAGCTTCCACAGATGCAGATAGAGAGGAACTTCCCTTCTTCAACTTCCTTCCTCCGCAGGATACTCTGTAAGGCAATAAATGACTCGGAAAATATCTTTCCATGATCTCTTGAGCAGTTGGAAGCGTCTTTCCTTGAAAAGGATGGAAGAATATTATTATTCTGTGAAAGGGTGACTCTCTGTATCTGTAGGGGCTTATACAGAGGAAATGAGAAATAAATGGAAAGAATGGGTTGATATATGGAAGAATTTCTTTTTTCCAAATATCAACCCAATTACTTAAGCTTAGTATAAGCCCCTATAGATAAATCGAGTCATCCTTGAATTAACTGCATCCTATCCTTAAAAATACCGTGAGGCAAATACACCTGTATGAAGCCTTGTAATGGTGTGTTAGAAAGCAAGCCAAGCCAGCTCCATCTACCTCCCCACCCTCCCCCTCATTCCATCATCTTTTATCACTATTTTCCCACCTCATCCGGCCTCCTTAGAATGTAAGGAGAAGGATGAGGCGGTGAGGATATGAAGGCCTCGTCAGGAGTTATCATCACAGGTCATCAACGACCCGGAACAAGGTCATCGGGGGTTATCGCGGACCACGCACAATGCCAAAATGTTTCCCCCCCATAAACGTAGGGTTATTTCTCGGTGAATCGAGTCTTTCAGGGACCGAGAGCCAGTATAGACTGTTGCATTATGGTTACAGAGAAGAAAATCTTGGATAATCCAAAATCCTTCCAAAGCCTAGGTAATTATTAACGATTCATAGGGGATTTTATGACAAATTCATAACCACCATGAATTTTTTTTAAAAGAAGGTTACGGAAGATTACCAGCGATTTCGAATGGGATAACACTGGTGGCATTAATTCATGTAATGCTGAGCGTTTATTTCAAACTACGTTTCACCTCAGAATTATTCTTTCTCCCACTTAGATTTTGTGCAGAGAAAGCCTGCAGAAAATGAGGACGACAGTTTTCACAAGACGAGATGCAAAGCCTGCTGAAGACGGTATTAATAAGCCTACAGAAAACAATAATAATAATGATGATGATAATAATAATAAACCTGCAGAAGCCAATAATAAAAAGCCTGCAGAAGACGATATTATAAATCTGCAGAAGTCAATATTATAGGCATATAGAAGACGATATCGAAAACGTGAAGATGACGATATCAAAATCCTGAAGAAATCAACGTCGAAAGACTGCAAAAGACGTGGAGAAAATGCCTGGGTTCTTGACGACATCACGAGACACTGGCACGAGACCAGAAGAGTGAATACAAAAATAAAAAGGGCACAATGCAGTGACTGGAACAATACACAAATAACCCGCTCATAGGAGAGTGAAACTCATGACGTCGTTTCGGTCCTATTTTAAGATATTTTAAGGTTGTTTTAGGTTAAGGTTGGCTATTCTAAGTTACGTTAGGTTAGGTTCGTTCAGGTTAGGTTAGATTAGATTAGGCTACAGTGACAGGGTAGGCTGTTTTCGACAGTGTTAAATTAAGTTAGATTAGCTTATGCCACGTTAGAGTACTTTACATTACATTACCTTATATTATATTTGAATAGCTTAAATTATGTTAAATTTATATTATATTTATATTATATTTATATTATATTTATATTATATTTATATTATATTTATATTATATTTATATTATATTTATATTATATTTATATTATATTTATATTATATTTGAATAGCTTAAATTAGTCTCGATTAGTTTAGATTAGATAAGACTAAATTTAGATAACATATGAAAAGGTTAGATTAGATTAGACTAAATTAGATTAGATTAACCGATAACAAACAAGGCTCTAGTCAACCCTGTTAGGTTCGATTATCATACATAAGGTTAGATTAGCTTAGAATAGGCTAGATTAGACTACTTATGTACCCATAGACTACCGTTTTCGAAGCTAGTTACCAGGTTACTAACCATTACCTGAATGAATTAATCAAAATCCTGAATGGAGTCATCAACACTCATAAAGGAAAACAGACTCTACACAGAGACCCATCAGTAAGTCCTCAACGAGGGAATCGTGGCTCATCAACGAAGTCGTTAGGGTTAACGAAAGAGAATAGGCCCGGATAATGAAAGGGATTCTTAAGGATTATGAGGGTCGTCAGGGAGATAATTAGAGAGATCATCATATATACTTAAATTGAATAAACACTGGTGATTAAGGTGGGTTAATTACGGATAATGAACAAAATAAACATGGATAATGTAAGCGAGTAAAGAGGTTTAATGAACAAAATAAACAGGAACAATGTAAGCGAATAAAGAAGGATAATGAACAAAATAAACAGGGATAATGTAAGTAAGTAGAGATAATGAACGAAATAAACAAGGGGGGAGGGGAGGAATAGTAAATAAATAATCATAAAAAGTGGATGTCCATTAGCGAGGTTAATAAAGGTGATTAACTAGTATAATGAAAGTGAAAAACTAAGAACAGTGAAAATGAATAAACGGAAATAATGAATGTAAATAAAAATGAATAATGAAAGTAAAAGGACAGGTATAGAGAAGGCGAATAAAGAGGATTAAAGAAAATGAAACGGGGGAATAAAGTTAACAAACATGAATAATGAAAGTGAATAAAGAAGAAGAATGATAGTGAATAAACAACAATAGAGTGAACAAAAAAGAAGAGAGTGAATAAACAGGTATAGTGAAAGTGAATAAACATGGATAAAGAACGAGAATAGACAAGAATGAAGACAATGAACAGTAGTAATGAAAGTGAATGAACAGGAATGAAGAAAGTGAATAAACATGAATATTGAAAGTGAATAAAAGAGAATAATGAGAGAGGATAATCAGGGGTTATTAACGAGGTCATTACAGGTCATAAATTAAACTCCTCGCGATAACTAGATTGCATGTACGACCTATCCTGTAGGATACCTATCCTGTAGGACACCTATCCTGTATTACACCTATCCTGTCAGATACCTATCCTGTAGATTACCCAGTAGGATTCCGATCCTATAGCATACCTATCCTGTAGGATACCTATCCTGTAGGATACCAATTCTGTAGATTATCTATCCTGTAGGATTCTGATCCTGTAGGATACCTATCCTGTCAATTATCTATCCTGTAGGATTCCGATCCTGTAGGATACCTATCCTGTAGGATGCCTATCATGTAGGATACCTATCTTGTAGGGTATCTATTCTGTAGGATACCGATCCTGTAGGATACCTATCCTGTAAGATATCTATCCTGTATGATACCGATACTGTAGGATACCTATCCTGTAGGGTTTCTATCTTGTAGAATACCTATCCTGTAGGATGCCTATTCTGTAGAATATCTATCCCATAGGATACCTATCCTGTAGGATACCAAACCTATAGGATACCGATCCTGTAGGATATCTATCCCGTGAGAAGTCTACCTTATAGGAAACCTAGCACAGACTAGATAATTCGAAGGAGAATTATATGTAATAAGGCCAAGGGGCTGGGGTGGCTAAAATAGCCTTTCAGTTTAGGTCATCTTCAGAGATTTGAATATTCACTGAATGTACTAGAGTTAACGTACAAGTGTACTTGTGTACACGGGAGACCCATACATCTCTTTGTGTACACAAGAGATGAAGACACCTATGAACGCACACTGGAAGTGCGTACACTGGAAATAGCACACTGGAAGTGCGTACACTGGAAATAGCACACTGGAAGTGCGTACACTGGAAATAGCACACTGGAAGTGCGTACACTGGAAATAGCACACTGGAAGTGCGTACACTGGAAATAGCACACTGGAAGTGCGTACACCTGATATAGCACACTGGAAGTGCGTACACTGGAAATAGCACACTGGATGTATGTACACCTGATATAGCACACTGGAAGTGCGTACATTGATGTGGGTACGCTGGATGTGCGTACATTGGATCTAGCACACTGGAAGTGCGTACATTGATGTAGGTACGCTGGATGTGCGTACACTGGATCTAGCACACTGGAAGTGCGTAAACTGATGTGTGTACGCTGGATGTGCGTACACTGGATGTACGTACACTCACTGATGCACGCAGTGTGTCAGAGGTCTGTGAGATGAACGCTGGCTGTGAAGAATACCAGATGCTGGAGATAACAAGATGCTATTCATTCCAGCATCTTAATCTGATTTTAACACTGGTTGCCCATCACATCTTCTTGTGTGCCAAGCTAAGTGGCCACACCAGTGCTTCTTACATGTACTCACAGTCTAATTGATCTCATTCACTGGATATAAGGTGTGGTAGACTTTAAACATTTACTAAATGTTTTCAACCAAATTTCAGAAATATTATTTTTTTCTTGTCTTTTTTATTTTTTTTCTCTTTACAAAGGGAGGAAGCATATAAGAGGAGTAAGAAGAAGAGGGAGGAAGAAATAGAATGGAGTTGGAGGATAAGTAGAGAGATATGGAGAAGGCAAGGAGAGATGGAAGGGAGTGAGAAGAAAAGGAAGGGATATATGGAGTGAGGAGTAAGAAAGAAGGTAGGGAGAAGTAGAGTGAAAGAAAGTGGGAGAGAGGAAGGACACAATGAGAAAGAGCGAGATAGAGAGAGGGTTCGGAAATGCGAGATTAGAGATGAGAGAAATGTAGCAGGAGAAATAAAGAGACCATTTTTGGGAGAGGGAGTGAGAGTCTTAAGCAGGTCTGGGACGAAGGAAGACTCCAGGGCAAGACTCGGTATTTGCACAGTCGCCAGGAGAATTCAAGACGAAGTTCCTGACAGTGCTGGTAACTTGCGTCTCCATCACTGTCTATACCTGTTCTCCGGCGAGTGGGAGAATAGGCTTGGTGGATAGACGAAATAGATGCAAAGGGGAAAGAGAGAGAGAGAGAGAGAGAGAGAGAGAGAGAAGAGAGAGAGAGAGAGAGAGAGAGAGAGAGAGAGAGAGAGAGAGAGAGAGAGAGAGAAGAGAGAGAGAGAGAGAGGGGGGTCACAGATCTAATGAGAGTAACACTGAAGCTACAGGTTTGAAAGCCATTTTGTCTATAGGAATGAAGGCAGAGGTGCATGCAGCATGTATCCGTGCCACGTTCACCTCTGAAGATCGATGTACGTGGCTTTTCCCTTGCAGAAACTATGAGAGGAGCTTGACCGTCATAGGAGTTGTAATTAAGTAATTATCGGGTTATTCCATGAGGGACCAGACCTAGAACAGCAGCTGCAGTGTCAACATTATACTGACCTTAATAGTTCTCCTGCCCAGCTGTAGTGTCAACATTATACTGTCCTTAACACTTCTGCCCAGCTGTAGTGTCAACATTATACTGTCCTTAACACTTCTGCCCAGCTGTAGTATCAACATTATACTGTCCTTAACACTTCTGCCCAGCTGTAGTGTCAACATTATACTGTCCTTAACACTTCTGCCCAGCTGTAGTATCAACATTATACTGTCCTTAACACTTCTGCCCAGCTGTAGTATCAACATTATACTGTCCTTAACACTTCTGCCTAACTGTAGTGTCAACATTATACTGACCATAATAGTTCTCCTGCCCAGCTGTAGTGTCAACATTATACTGACCTTAACACTTCTGCCCAACTGTAGTGTCAACATTATACTGACCTTAACACTTCTCCCCAGCTGTAGTGTCAACATTATACTGTCCTTAACACTTCTGCCCAACTGTAGTGTCAACATTATACTGTCCTTAACACTTCTGCCCAACTGTAGTGTCAACATTATACTGACCTTAACACTTATGCCCAACTGTAGTGTCAACATTATACTGACCTTAACACTTCTGCCCAGCTGTAGTGTCAACATTATACTGACCTTAACACTTCTGCCCAACTGTAGTGTCAACATTATACTGACCATAATAGTTCTCCTGCCCAGCTGTAGTGTCAACATTATACTGACCTTAACACTTCTGCCCAACTGTAGTGTCAACATTATACTGACCTTAACACTTCTGCCCAACTGTAGTGTCAACATTATACTGACCTTAACACTTCTGCCCAACTGTAGTGTCAACATTATACTGACCTTAACACTTCTGCCCAACTGTAGTGTCAACATTATACTGACCTTAACACTTCTGCCCAGCTGCAGTGTCAACATTATACTGACCTTAACACTTCTGCCCAGCTGCAGTGTCAACATTATACTGACCTTAACACTTCTGCCCAGCTGAGTGTCAACATTATACTGACCTTAACACTTCTGCCCAGCTGCAGTGTCAACATTATAATGACCTTAACACTTCTGCCCAGCTGTAGTGTCAACATTATACTGACCTTAACACTTCTGCCCAGCTGCAGTGTCAACATTATACTGACCTTAACACTTCTGCCCAGCTGCAGTGTCAACATTATACTGACCTTAACACTTCTGCCCAGCTGCAGTGTCAACATTATACTGACCTTAACACTTCTGCCCAGCTGCAGTGTCAACATTATACTGACCTTAACACTTCTGCCCAGCTGCAGTGTCAACATTATACTGACCTTAACACTTCTGCCCAGCTGCAGTGTCAACATTATACTGACCTTAACACTTCTGCCCAGCTGCATGTCAACATTATACTGACCTTAACACTTCTGCCCAGCTGCAGTGTCAACATTATACTGACCTTAACACTTCTGCCCAGCTGCAGTGTCAACATTATACTGACCTTAACACTTCTGCCCAGCTGCAGTGTCAACATTATACTGACCTTAACACTTCTGCCCAGCTGCAGTGTCAACATTATACTGACCTTAACATGTTCACTGTAAAAGTTGTCACAGATGTAAATTAAGATAAAAATGAAGTCGAGCGGATACTAATTCTCTTTTTTTGACACTGAAAGTAGTAGAACAAATGAATGAATTAAAAGAGGAGGTAAATAATAAAAAAGAGCACAGTACGTGACAAGAACAATACACAGAAGAATGAAACTAATGACTACGTTTCTACAACTTGTTCTGCCACTCCCGGCCCCGCCCACCTTCCTCTCGTATATTTTCTGGCTCCCTTCCCTTCTTGCTTCTGTGTTACTAGTTAATGATCTGAGTCGGCCCGAAACGTCGTCGCACGTTTCTCCTATATCCGAGTTATTTGTGTAAAAGTAGTAAGGCCTACTGCAAAATTATATTATGAATCATTTACCGAAGACGAGACTCCACAAGCACAGCTCTGCTTCAGTAGATTAAAATAAGTAACTACAAGTAGGTATTGGCACAACTATCCCTCAGATCCACTTCCTGCAGGTGCCACAGGAAAATAGGAGGCATGAGGTTCGCAGAAGACCTGAGTATTAAAGTAGATCAGGATGAATCGCGGGGCCAGCAGCTGTGTCTCAACTCCTACACACACACAACTCAGTAAGCACACATAAACTGGAGCTTAACACCCACACCCACTCACCTTACACACTAAAACACTCTCCCACACTAACACCCTACCATCTCCTCCCCACCTTTCACCTCCTCCTTCTCCAACACTAACCAAACAATAACACCGACATCTTTCCCCCCATAGCCCAACACTACTCCCATTCTTCCCCCATCCTTCCCTCCCCACGATCAACACCCACAACACACCTTACACACTAAAACACTCTCCCACACTAACACCCAACCATCTCCCCACTTTCTACCTCCTTTTCCTCCTCCAACACTAACCAAACACTACCCCCCCCAGACATCCTTTCCCCATAACCCAGAACTACCCCCATCCCTCCCCATCCTTCTCTCCCCAGGATCAGCTGGCTCTGTAAACAGAATCGTTGAGTACCCTCCTTGAAAGCGTCTGAAAATACAACATAAAACATCTTCCACTTTAAATCAACCAACTTTTTCTCTTCTATATACTTGTGCTAAATTTCTCTCCAAGAGCTGCAACTTTTCTTACTCAGATTATAAAACTGTTGAATAATTTAGATACATAACAAACTGGTAAATAATTTACAGGGGAACACAAGACTGGAGGAACTCTACAGCAGGTCTACTGGTCCATACTAGGTAGGTCCTTCTCAAAGACAACCTTTCTCACTCATCGACACAAATGCACCAAAATACGATCCTTTACTGAAATCTGTTTGTCAGTTGATAAAAACCACTTTGTGAGCGAAACACTGTCAATAAGGAATCACATTATACTGTATCTGTGTCTCTTTTCTCCTTCTCTCTCATATTATTTTCAAATCTACTAACTTATGCTAGGCAGGTCCTAACTGTGTTTTCCATTGTGACCACTGCTTGCTAAACAAGAGAGGTACAAGAGGATTGTATTTTGTGAAAAACTAGACCCCTGTGGGTCACTCAACGCAAGGACTGGTGGAGGCTTGATCCTATATTCACTAATTGTGGCTCCTGTCTTTGACCAGTCAGAATGTTTGGCGCGAGAAGAGTAAAGTAGACGAAAACATTATTAGTTTTCATTATTATTATTATTATTATTATTATTATTATTATTATTATTATTATTATTATTATTATTATTGTTTTTATTATTTTTATTATTATTATTATTATTATTATTATTATTATTATTATTATTATTATTATTATTATTGTTGTTGTTGTTTTTATTATTTTATTATTATTATTATTATTATTATTATTATTATTATTATTATTATTATTATTATTATTATGTGAAGCGCTAAACAAGTGTGGGTTATTCACCTTGAGTGGTGGAGGCTCTCTACACAGTTCTCTAATTGGTGAAATAAATGCAGTTCTGGTGGTGTTGGGTGATTAGACTTTCATAGTAAAGATTAATTTGTAAGGAAATTTTCCTATAGTTAGAGCTTTATTAAATCAACTCAAGAAGCACATAACAAGGCACTATTGGCAATAATAGGTGAGGTGACATGAGGAGATGTTAGGTGAATAAGACACTTGTGCATCATGGGTATCTCTGCTGTGGAGATATCTCGCCAACCAGTGATTTTATTTTAAGCCAATGGTTGGTACGATACCCAGGTGTTGCATTATTTCTGCAATAAAGATGTTAGGTTATTATCTGTAGCTGAGAAGTATGTGAACCCCAGCTGAGGGGCGTGTGAACCCCAGCTGAGGAGTGTGTGAACCACAGCTGAGGGGCGTGTGAACCCCAACTGAGGGGTGTGTGAACCACATCTGAGGGGTGTGTGAACCACAGCTGAGGGGCGTGTGAACCCCAGCTGAGGGGCGTGTGAACCCCAGCTGAGGGGTGTGTGAACCACAGCTGAGGGGTGTGTGAACCACAGCTGAGGGGCGTGTGAACCCCAGCTGAGGGGCGTGTGAACCCCAGCTGAGGGGTGTGTGAATCACAGCTGAGGGGCGTGTGAACCCCAGCTGAGGGGTGTGTGAACCACATCTGAGGGGTGTGTGAACCACAGCTGAGGGGTGTGTGAACCCCAACTGAGTGGTGTGTGAACCACAGCTGAGAAGTGTGTGAACCACAGCTGAGGGGTGTGTGAACCCCAACTGAGTGGTGTGTGAACCACAGCTGAGGGGTGTGTGAACCCCAGCTGAGGGGTGTGTGAACCACAGATGTGGGGTGTGTGAACCCCAACTGAGTGGTGTGTGAACCACAGCTGAGGGGTGTGTGAACCACAGCTGAGGGGTGTGTGAACCCCAGCTGAGGGGTGTGTGAACCACAGATGAGAGGTGTGTGAACCCCAGCTGAGTGGTGTGTGAACCACAGCTGAGTGGTGTGTGAACCCCAGCTGAGGGGTGTGTGAACCCCAGCTGAGGGGCGTGTGAACCCCATCTGAGGGGTGTGTGAACCACAGCTGAAGGGTGTGTGAACCACAGCTGAGGGGTGTGTGAACTCCAACTGAGTGGTGTGTGAACCACAGCTGAGGGGTGTGTGAACCCCAGCTGAGGGGTGTGTGAACCACAGATGAGGGGTGTGTGAACCCCAGCTGAGGGGTGTGTGAACCACAGATGAGGGGTGTGTGAACCCCAGCTGAGTGGTGTGTGAACCACAGCTGAGGGGTGTGTGAACCCCAGCTGAGGGGCGTGCGAACCACAGCTGAGGGGTGTGTGAACCACAGATGAGGGGTGTGTGAACCACAGCTGAGGGGTGTGTGAACCACAGATGAGGGGTGTGTGAACCACAGCTGAGGGGTGTGTGAACCACAGATGAGGGGTGTGTAAACCACAGATGAGGGGTGTGTGAACCCCAGCTGAGTGGTGTGTGAACCCCAGCTGAGTGGTGTGTGAACCCAGCTGAGGGGTGTGTGAACCACAGCTGAGGGGTGTGTGAACCCCAGCTGAGTGGTGTGTGAACCCCAGCTGAGTGGTGTGTGAACCCAGCTGAGGGGTGTGTGAACCCCAGCTGATTTGTGTGTGAACCCCAGCTGAGGGGTGTGTGAACCTCAGCTGAGGGGTGTGTGAACCCCACCTGAGGGGTGTGTGAACCCCACCTGAGGGGTATGAGAACCCCAGCTGAGGGGTATGTGAACCCCAGCTGAGAGACGTGTATACGCTGGTGTCACTTTTACCTACTGATGAATTATCCTGCATGAGTGCAGTTTCCAATCATCATGTTGTCCTGCTGTCTTCATTAGCAATAAGTATTCCATAAGCCCAGTCGATGGGATGGTAGTGTTTCTAGCTATGTATAATACATGCATTGTAGATTTTACATGCGTATTTCTTCTCCGGTATTATGATGTATAGACTACGTGATATTTCACATATATAGAGATTTTCACTGTCTCTACAATAAATATTGTTCACTTCGGATTCAATGTTGAGGTGATTTTAAATTTTTACTTTGTAAAATCACGAATGTGATAATAGCTACGTTGGTGGTAAGAAGTGGGAAGACCTTTGCTTGCGTTCTGAAGGAGGGGTGAGGATGTTACAGTTCTGGAGAAGGGAAGTACAGTGCCTGCACTCTGAAGGCCTAGGTGTTGCAGTACTGGAGGTGAGAGGTATGTTGCCTGCACTCAGGAAAAGGGGGCGGATATTGCAGTCAGAAGGGCCATCTGAACTGTGATGCCAGCATGTTTCTGGAAGAGGACGACTGAGTGCATGACGGTGAATGTGTTTTCTCTTTCTTTTATTTTAGTCACCCTACCAGGGTGGGAGACGGCCTGTGTGTTAAACGAGTTACTTTGGTGTTATTTTGTTAGAGAGTCCTGGCTGTGTTTATTCCCTCGCTCCCTGTGGGTTGAATGATTGTTTATTTTCCATGGTCTTGGATTTCTTGAGAATTTGCTTAGCTTTTTTAAGGCAGTCGGAGATGAAGTTAATGAAAGAATAAAGTTGAAATATGGCCTTGCCGATTAGCTATAAAAAGGCACATACAATGACGTTTAGGTGAGGCTTTATTAAAGACGATAAAGCCATATATAGGAAAAACCTCGTACTGGCAAAGGTCCCCTTTGTTGCATGAGTCTTTTTTAACACTAGCTGAGGAAGGTACCTTTGCTCCATGAAAGTGTTGTTGATGGTTTTTGCATTTGCAATCAAGAAACCCTTAGGAAAAACACCTACGAAAACACCTGTGTCTGCACTTCAAAGGTATAATGACGAGATGCTGATGAAAAAGAGACAAATGTACATTTAGATTAATAAAATCTTCTGTACAGACACTTGTCATGATGGGAAAATAATCAATAAGATGGTCTTTATTGTGGGTTTCTTATAAAGAGAGTTGATGACTGTGATAATTGTGGATCAAGCAGACAGCGTCACTCTGAATAATGACATGACTGAACTGACTGCAAGATTCAGTCGAGTTAAGACTTTTTATTAATGAAGGAACACCTTCATTTTGTTCAATGTTAAATAGGAACTGAAGGTTGGTTTCAGTCATGTTGAATGTGTTCACTACTGTAGTTGAACTGAACATAGGATTCAGTGGTGTTAAGACTCACTACAACTGACAGCTTTGGTAAACATGAAAGAGTTCCTCTAGCTTCCTCGGTTCTAAGGTGGGATGAAATTCCAGAATTAAAGTGAATTTGTGGTCATTCTTGGCACCACATATTTAATTCCCAGCGTCGTAAGAGTGCCAGCTCACGCGTGTTGACCTGAGGTGGCACTGCATGGAAAATATTTCTTAAGAAACTAAAATAATTCTATATAAATCGCGTGGTGTATGTCTCTTAGTGTATATACACTGAAAATTTACTTTAATCCCTGCAACAGGTATTAAAGTACGGTGTAGTAGACATGCTTCAAACCCCATGAGCCATTAATGAATACTGCTTTAGAAATTGAAGGAAAATTATTACTCAAGTAACATCAAGGGGTAATATTTCCTTGGCAAATATTTCTTAAGAGGATGAAAACATAATATAAATTAAACTACAAGGATATTATCACCTAATAAAACGCTTCTATAATATCACCTTAGAAACTGCAAAAAAAAAAAAAACGCTACTTAAAAAATCTTAAAGAAAAATCATTACTATAAGAACCGCCAAGGATAATATCACTTAAACTACAAGAATATTAATACTTAAGAAGCTGCAAGGATAATATTTCTCGGGAGCCAGGAGGGCTAATATTACCTGAGAGCCGTCAGCCTCCCTGACACCAGCCTGGGTTATTATCTCCTCTCTTCACTTGACTAAAATTCTTGCAAGTTTAAAGGTGCTTTAAGATTTACCCCCCTCCCTCCCTCCCTCCCTCCCCCCCAAAAAAAAAAATTACATATTCCCAACATTCTATATTTATTCCACCAGTCGTTTCAGAATGTTCCGTAAATATTTGCTCATGTGTATTCATGCTCGTTATTTAACATTATTTTTTTACATTGTTTTTAATTGTTTTTGTAGTATGTTATATTGTTTCACGTTGTTTAATATTATCGTTCGTTTTTCAGCGTTTTTCATTGTTTTAAATTTTAAAAATACTGTTTTACACTATACATTTTTAGACTATTTTACATTGGCGTTTTACACTTTTTTGCTACTTTTCTTACACTGTTTTATACAGTTTTACACTAATTTCTTCAGCCTTAAACCTGTTGAAATCGTGAGGATCATGCGGGCTCGATCCGCTGTGCCTCTGGTAGATTTAACTGACGTACCTTGAGTTTACCTGGAGAGAGTTTCAGGGGTCAACGTCCCCTCGGCTCGGTCTGATACCAGGCCTCATAGTGGATCAGGGTCTGATCAACCAGGCTGTTACTGCTGGCCGCAAGCAAACTGACGTACGAGCCACAGCCCGACTGGTCAGGTACTGACTTTAGGTGCCTGTCCAGCGCCTTCTTGAAGACAGCCACGGGTCTATTAGTAATCCCCTTATGTATGCTGGGAAGCAGTTGAACAGTCTTGGGCCCTGGACACTTATTGTGTTGTCTCTCAGTGTACTCGTGGCACCCCTGCTTTTCATTGGGGAAATGTTGCATCTCTGCCGAGTCTTTTGCTTTCATAGGGAGTGATTTTCGCGTGCAAGTTTGGTACAAATTTATCTAGGATTTTACAAGTGTATATTATCATGTATCTATCTCGCCTGCGCTCCGGGGAATACAGTTCAAGGGCCTTCAACCGTTCCCAGTAATTTTGGTGCTTATCGTACTTATGTGTGCTGTGAAAGTTCATTGTACACTCTCCAGGTCAGCAATTTCCCCTGCTTTGAATGGGGCAGTTAGTACACAGCAGTATTCCAGACTAGAGAGAAGCGATTTGAAGAGAATCATCATGGGCTTGGCGTCCCTAGTTTTGAAGGTTCTCATTATCCATCCTATCATTTTCCTAGCAGATGCGGTAGATACATTGTTGTGGTCTTTGAAGGCGAGATCCTCTGACATTATCACTCCCAGGTCCTTCACATTACTGTTTCGCTCTATTGTATGGTTAGAATTTGTCGTATACCCTGATACAATTTAAATTTCTTCAAGTTTTCCATATCTGAGTAGTTGAAAATTCACTTCATTGAACTTCATATTGTTTTGAGTGGCCCACTTGAAGATTTGGTTGATGTCCGCTTGGAATCGTGCGGTGTCTTCGATGGAGGTCACTGTCATGGCAATCCGGGTGTCATCCGCAAAAGAAGACACGGAGCTATGGCTTACATCACTGTCTATGTCAGATATGAGGATGAGGAATCGAATGGGAGCGAGTACTGTGCCTTGTGAAACAGAGCTTTTCACCGTAGCTGCCTCAGACTTTACTCTGTTTACTATTACTCTTTGTGTTCTATTTGTCAGGAAGTTATAGATCCATCTACCAACTTTTCCTGTTATTCCTTTATCACGCATTTTATGTGCTATTATACCATGGTCACACTTGTCGCAAGCTTTTACAAAGTCTGTGTATATTGCATCTGTATTTTGTTTATCCTCAACAGCATCCAGGACCCTGTCATAGTGATCCAGTAGCTGGGACAGACAGAAGCGACCTGCTCTAAACCCGTGTTGCCGTAGGTTGTGTAACTGATGGGTATGTAGGTGGTTGGCGATCTTGTTTCTTCGAAACCCTTTCAAAGATTTTTTATGATATGGGATGTTAGTGCTATCGGTCTGTAGTTCTTTGCAATTGCTTTACTGCCACCTTTGCAGAGTGGGGCTATGTCTGTTGTTTTTAGTGAGTGTGGGATGACCCTGTGTCTATGCTCACTCTCCATAGAATGCTGAAGGCACGCGACAGGGGCTTCTTGCAGTTCTTGATGTACACGGAGTTCCATAAGTCTGGGCCTGGGGCAGAGTGCATGGGCATGTCATTTTCTGTTAGGATAATTTCCGAGATTTTTGAGAAGACCAAATTTGGGGTCTCGTTCATAAAGAATTCATTTAGATTGTCGACCCTTAGTCTGGGTAGCGGCTCGCTGAACACTGAGTCGTATTGGGACTTTAGTATCTCACTCATTTCTTATCTGTCATCTGTGTATGTCCCATCCCGCCTAAGCAGGGGCCCAATACTGGATGTTGTTTTTTCCTTAGATTTGGCAATAGAGAAGAATTTTTTTTTCAATTTCCTTTATGGCTTTTAGTTCTTCCTGCGATTCTTGTCTCCGGAAAGATTCCTTCAGCTTAAGTTCGATATTTGCAATTTCATTGTCTCTGTGACTCTTCACCTTTGTCTGTATAGGAAGCGTCTCTCTCTTTCTGTTTTACATCTTCTCTTTCTTTTTCTTAATGGAATGTGTCTTGAGCAGATCTCAAGAACCACAGTTTATTTTTTTCTAATCAGAGGTTCGGATCTATGTTGTTTAGGATATCTTCGCAGCTTGTTTCATTTAGGACATGGTTGACTTGTTCCCATTGTATGTTTTTGTTATTGAAATTGAATTTTGTGAAGACACCCTCATGACTGATCACATTTTGCTGGTCAGGAGCCCTGTGCATACATGTCTGTACCTCTATTATGTTGTGATCTGAGTGTATTGTCTTTGATACGGTTATATTACGTATCAGATCGTCGTTGTTAGTGAAGATGAGGTCCAACGTATTTTCTAGTCTTGTAGGCTCTAATATTTGCTGGTTTAAGGTGAATTTGGTGCAGAGATTTAATAGCTCGTGTGTGTGTGAATTTTCATCTGATCTGCCTCCTGGGGTGATCTCTGCTAAAATATTATTTTAGGAGAAGAAGCTTCTATTGAGACTTCGTTTCTCTCTCTGTGCAGCGCTTCAACAAGTCTTGATAAAGCTTTTGCACAGAAGGAAACGTTGCAAAAATGAGAGAGTCTTCTGCAGGGAGTCTATATATTTTGAGGAATTTTTCGCATATATATACACCGATGGTGTGTCTCTCAGTGTATACACTGTGAGAGCTTACTTCAATCGCCTTTTTTAAGGAATAAATTATTACAGTCTTAATGAGCATCGTGCAGTCGATCGGATTTAAACCATATTACTCAAGAAAATTTTTTGTAGCTATTCACTGTATCCTCAAAGTGCTGCCAGTTACTGGTCAGTCGAGAGCCTGAAGGAGGTTAATGGTTAATGGGGTGTAAATTCTAATTACTTCACGAGAGCCATTAAGGTTACACATCAAATGTTTACACTATCAAATGTTTAAACTATCAACTAGTAATAGAAGCATAAGTAGCATTATTTTGGTTATATAATAAGTTAACCTAGAATAAATCCTGGTAATTATTTTGAGAATTAACAATATCTCCTTAAGCTTAGCTGTCACATGATAAAGTATCACCTAAGTTTAATGGTCAAGTTATGCTTTATTATCTCATATTAATTAAATTTGCCCCGGGCCTAAGGTTCAGTAAAGCATTTTATTGCTGCATCCCGCCTCTATTTAATTATTCATTAGTAAACAATCATTGCTAAATATGAATAATAGCTTTGATGTATGTGTTCATATTATCTCTTTAATCTGGATATAAATTAATAGGATAATTTGTTTATATTTACATAATTTAATTATAGGATGAGCAAATAATTTGTATTGTGGCTGACGTTTTACAATACACAGAGCATATGTCTCTGTATACACATTGTGTATAGGTTTATATATATATATATATATATATATATATATATATATATATATATATATATATATATATATATATATTTATTTATTTATTCACTTCTAATTCAATAGTGTTTGAGTTAACATTACTTCATCACAAGACACTGTACAAAATCAGAGTAAAACATTATACAATAAACTTCAAAGTAACGTAACTGATAAGAGAAAATAAAAAGAAATAAAATGAAGTCGATAATTGTTTGTTCAATATTAGAGTGGAAAAAGGCTTGTCTCTGATGTTGTGAGAGAGAAGCTCCACAGTGGCCACCTTCTTGGTATTAGATCGACTCAATAACACCGTGAATGATTTCCCGTCTATAGTCTGTGCTGGCCTATTCTTTCTAATGGTTCTCCTTAAGTAGTCAAAGCTTAGGGCACACATCTATAATTCCCTGCCGCAGCTAATTCTTCTTCTTCCTTCTTCTTCTTCTTCTTCTTCTTCTTCTTCTTCTTCTTCTTCTTCTTCTTCTTCTTCTTCTTCTTCTTCTTCTTCTTCTTCTTCTTCTTCTTCTTAATATTATTATTATTATTATTATTATTATTATTATTATTATTATTATTATTCTTTCTTCTTTCAACATGTAATTTCCCACCGAGGCAGGGTGGCCCACCGAGGCAGGGTGGCCCACCGAGGCAGGGTGGCCCACCGAGGCAGGGTGGACCAAAAGGAAAAACGAAAGTTTCTCCTTTTACATTTAGTAATATATACAGGAGAAGGGGTTACTAGCCCCTTGCTCCCGGCATTTTAGTCGCCTCTTACGACACGCATGGCTTACGGAGGAAGAATTCTATTCCACTTCCCCATGGAGATTATTATTATTATTATTATTATTATTATTATTATTATTATTATTATTATTATTATTATTATTATTATCATTATTATTATCATTATTATTATTATTATTATTATTACAGTAATATGAAAATCCATTATAAAATGTTCCTTATGCCTCTGCATTAGAGTGTGTGGGCGAAATGTCTCTCAGTAAACCTACCCACTTATTGACCAATGTGTACCATTCCTTTGCTTGCCTGTATTATACCTCAAATCTTTTCATAGATGATTCTAATAATTTCCCGTTTGTTCTTCTGACTTTCCTCGTTTCTGAAGACTCTTTCATGTGGAAGTCTATTGAAAAGTTTATTAAAGTCTGCATAAACACAACAACCCACCCGTCCATTTTCCTAAAAAAAAAATTCTGTGACTGTCATTTTGGCTAAACAGATTTTGACGTACTTTTTTCCCCTAATGGCTTTTTCCATTTTTTTTCAATTGCATGTGTGTGTGTGTGTGTGTGTGTGTGTGTGTGTGTGTTACGTGCGTGTGCGTGCGTTTGTGCGGCCACGCACGAACAAGATGAGGTGACTAGACGAGGAATAAGAGAAGTGATTCGCTTCTGAATTAATCGCAATAAATGAACGATGAGAGTGCTTGAAATTAGTTCATTAACCGGCTGTGATTGGAGCAGCCTGTGCAGCAGGGGAGAGATTGGGGAGACGCCCCCTGCTGAGGCTCTCCATGATCTAGAGCTGAGTGGAGAATTGGCACAAATATATGCAGGGCTGAGGGATGGTCCTTAGCAGACTCCATCATGGCTTATTTGAATATGTAAGAGAGGCCGGAAGCGTATGTGGAATGCTGAGGCATGAATAGCAGGACTCAGTTGAGGTTGTGTGTGCGTGCGTGTGTGTGTGTGTGTGTGTGTGTGTGTGTGTGTGTGTTGTGTTTGTGTTGTGTGTGTGTGTGTGTGTGTGTGTGTGTGTGTCTGTGTGAGTTTTCATCACCAGACAATTTAAAATTCTATTTCAGTATTGAAAAATATCTGAATATTTTATTTTTTCATTTTTCATTTTCATACTTTCTCCTGGTCAACTCTTTGTAATTCTTAATTTTTACTTAATATTTGGGCGCGCGCGCGCGCGCGTGTGTGTGTGTTTGTTTGCTTGTATGTTTTTTGTGTGTGTTTGTAATCAGTGTACTCATGTAAACAGGTTAACAAAGATTCGTTCCCGTTACACATACCTTCCTCTTACCTACGAAAAACCAGCTACAGTGAACCCTGGCTTCGTCATGCCATACCTACTCGTAAAACTGTCTATATTTCTTGCGTCTATCTCCTCATCTTCCCGCTGCTCCCACCTACCACCTTAAGACATTAATGTAATTTCCTAACTTCTGAGTGGGTTTTCTGTGCTTTTATCTCCTTTCTACTTACCTGAGTCTTCAACCTCACTTCCTCAATACTATCTATTCCCTGAGTATTTTCTATGTTAGAATCATGTCCGACCTCCTCATTTCCTCTGTCTCTTTCATCAAACCCCAATTGGTCAAGCCATACCACGAGTGGGGCTTGAACCCGCGGTCACTGAGTCGTGGTATGGTTTGTTTACAATCGTGTTATTACGATTTCGTGAGTCCCAATAGGTTATTTATTTATTAAAGCATCGGCAGTCTCCCAACAGGGCAGGGTGCCCCGAAAACGAAAACTGTCATCATCATTTACTCCATCACTGTCTTACCAGAGGCGCGCTTACACTACAGTTATAAAACTGCAACATTAACACCCCTCCTTCAGAGTGCCAGCACTGTACTTCTCATCTCCAGGACTCAAGTCCGGCCTGCCGGTTTCCCTGAATCCCTTCATAAATGTTACCTTGTTCACACTCCAACAGCACGTCAAGTTCTAAAAAACATTTGTCTCCATTCGCTCCTATCTAACAGGTTCACGCATGCATCCTGGAAGTCAAAGCTCCTCGCACACAAAACCTCCTTTACCCCTTCCCTCCAACCTTTCCTAGGCCGACCCCTACCCCGCCTTCCCTCCACTACAGATTTATATACTCTCGAAGTCATTCTATTATGTTCGATCCTCTCTACATGTCCGAACCACCTCAACAACCCGCACCTCCTCCTACGAATTCTGCATTATATTCACACAACACATTATCCTCAGACATGACATCTCCACTGCCTCCAGCCTTCTCCTCGTTGCAACATTCATCACCCATGCTTCACACCCATATAAGAGCTATATAACTATACTTTCATACATTCCCCTCTTTGCTTCTATGGACAAAGTTCTTTGTCTCCACAGACTCCTCAATGATGCACCACTCACTTTTTTCCACTCGTCAATTCTATGATTCACCTCATCTTCCATAGACCCATCTGCTGACACGTCCACTCCTAAATATCTGAATACATTCGCCTCCCTCCAGTCTGATATACAATCTTTCGTTATCTAATTTATTTATCCTTATCACCTTACTCTTTCCTATATTCACTTTTAATTTTCTTCTTTTACATACATTATCAAATTCATCCACCAACCTCAACTTCTTTTCAGAATCTCCCAAAAGCACAGTGTCATCAGCAAAGAGCAACTGTAACAACTCCAACTTTGTATTTGATTCTTTATCTTTTAACCCCACACCTCTTGCCAAGACCCTCGCAATCACTTCTCTTACAACCCTATCTATATAGTGAACAACCATGGTGACATCACCAATCCTTGTCTAAGGCCTACTTTTACTGGGAAATAATCTAGATATCTCCTACATACTCTAACCTGAGCCTCACTATCCTCTTAAAAAAATTTCACTGCTTTAATAACCTACCTCCTATTCCATACATTTGCAACGTCTGCCTCATTGCCCCTCCCCCATCCACCCTGTCATACGTCTTTTTCCAAATCCTCAAATGCCACAAAAACTTCTTTACCCTTATCTAAATACTGTTCACCTATATGTTTCACTTTAAACACTTGGTCTATACACCCCCTACCCTTCCTAAAGCCTCCTTGTTCATCTGCTATCCTACTCTCCATCTAACTCTTAATTCTTTCAATTATAACTCTACCATACACTTTACCAGGTATACTCAACAGACTAATTTCCTTATAATTTTTGCACTCTCTTTTGTCCCTTTGCCTTTATGCAAATCAACTATGGATGCTTTCTGCCAATCTCTAGGTACCTTACCCTATTTCATACATTTATTAAATAAAAGCACTTATCACTCCAAAACTATATCCTCACCTGCTTTTAACTTTTCTATTTATATCCCATCAATGCTAGCTGCCTTACTCCCTTTCATTCTACCCACTGCCTCACGAACGTCCCCTACACTCACAACTGGCTCTTCCACACTCCTACAAGATGTTATTCCTCCTTGCCCTACACACGAAATCACAGCTTCCCTGTCTTCATCAACATTTAACAACTCTTCAAAATATTCCCTCCATCTTCCCGATACCTCTAACTCTCCTCTCCTATTTTTAACTGTCAAATCCATTCGTTCTTTAGACTTCCTCAACTTATTAATCTCACTCCAAAGCTTTTTTTTTATTTTCAACAAAATTTGCTGATAACATCTCACCCACTCTCTCATTTGCTCTCTTTTTACATTGCTTCACCACTCTCTTAACCTCTATTTTTCTCTCCATATACTCTTCCCTCCTTGCATCACTTCCACTTTGTAAAAACCTCTCATATGCTAACTTTTTCTCTCTTACTACTGTCTTTACCTCATCATTCCACCAATCGCTCTTCTTCCCTCCCGCACCCACTCGCCTGTAACCACAAACTTCTGCTGAACACTCTAACACTACATTGTTAAACCTACCCCATACATCTTCAACCCCATTGCCTATACTCTCAGTAGCCCATCTATCCTCCAATAGTTGTTTATATCTTACCCTAACTGCCTCCTCCTTTAGTTTATAAACCTTCACCTCTTTCTTACTTGCTGCTTCCGTTTTTATTGTATCCCATCTACCTTTTACTCTGTAGCTACAACTAAAAAGTTATCTGATATACCTGTGGCACCTCTATAAACATGTACATCTTGAAGTCTACCCAACAGTCTTTTATCTACCAATACGTAGTCCAACAAACTACTGTCATTTCGCCCTACACCATATCTTGTATACTTATTTATCCTCTTTTTACTTAAAATATATATTTCCTATAACCAAACCCCTTTCAATACAAAAGTTTAATCAAAGGGCCACAATTATTATTTACACCTGGCACCCCAAACTTACCTACCTCACCCTCTTTAAATGTTTCTCCTACTTTAGCATTAGGGTCCCTTACCACAATTACTCTCTCACTTGATTCAAAATTTCCTACATACTCGCTTAAGATCTCCCAAAATCTATCTTTCTTCTCTACACTCCTCTCTTCTCCAGGTGCATACACACTTATTATGACCCACTTTTCGCATCCGACCTTTATTTTAATCCACATAATCCTTGAATTTATACATTTATATTCCCTCTTCTCCTTCCAATAGGTTTAAATATTTGCGTATAAGTATTTGCATCTCTCTCGCTTCACTGTAAGACCTTATTCATGTACTTTCGAGTACATGGAAAAGGCAGAATGCATAGAACACTTACGCCGAGAGAAGAAATATTTACTACTATTGCAACAGAACACTATTATGAGGTAGATGAGGCACGAAAAGTAAAGGAGAAGGCTCTCTCCCAACCCTGTGGAATGTGCCTGTGTTAAAGACACCGTCAATTCTGGTCATCTGTGTTCGTCCTCCCAGCGTTTTACCGATTAATCTTACAAGCTTTTGTTTTGTTGACTTGCTGGATTTGCGTGTCGTACTGCAGACAATACTAAACAAATGATACGTTGCTGAACAAACATTTATTGAGAGAGCGTTTGGCTCTGTATAGGGATTTATCAAGTCGTGTTTCGCTCTGTATAGAGCTTTATCAAATCGTGTTTCACTTTGTGTAGGGTTTTATTATGTCATATTTAGATCTGTGTTTTGTTTTATCAAGTCATGTTTGTCTCAGAGTCGAGGTTTAACAAACCATGCGTCACTGTGCGAAGGTTTATCAAGCCATGACTTTATAAAACTCTACACAGAATGAAACGTTGTCCATACTGGGACAACGTTTCGCTCTTGTTCTGCAGCGTGTGGCTTGATATTGCACGCATATACATCCAAACACATCCATGCTGATGCAAAGTTGCGGATGCTTCAAAAATAAAGATATCCGTAATATATATAGTCTTCCCACTCCTTCATTATTCATCTTTCCATTTATAAACATTGGCTACTACAAACTTTTCCATATAAACATCATGAGTAGACGCAATGAATAATACTAGCAAATTTTATTCATTGCAGTCTCCCTCTATTGCACATGTATAAAAAAAACGTTATTCAAATTGAAGGTTCTTGGTAAATATTACGAACATCAGGCAAGGTCAGGCAGTGAAAAAATTGAAAAAAATAAATTTGTGTATATACGGAATACAACAGAATTTTAAAAATGAAATCTTGGTTGGGTTAGTGGGAGTTTTAAGGTTATGGACTACGCTCGACTCATTAGGGCTACCTGTTAAATAATAATAATAATAATAATAATAATACCGAGAATAATGCTTTAATCCTTAAAATTACGATTAAAGTAAATTATCGGAACGTTTATGCGAGATTAGACAATTTATAGAATATACAAAGAAAATTAATTACTTTCAAAATTTATTGATTTTAATAATAAAATTATTACAAACCACCAAAAAATAAATAGGATTTATTTAATTAATTACGGACACACGTTTAGTTGGACCTCATGCATCACACACACTATCATCACTATACCCCCATTCACATCACACACCACACTATCACCACCACCGTATTACCATATCATCCTTTACATTAGACACCAACATCACCATCACTTATCCTCGAGCACCACGAGACCATAACTGAAGAATTCTAGTGACCTTAACAATTACCTAGTTAAACGTGAAGGTTAATAATCGTAGAGTTTTAACACTCTGTGTACTAAGTTAAATATGAAGGCTGATAACCGTAAAGGTGAAGATAAAGTTAATAACCGTGAAGTTAAATATGAAGGTTAGTAACCATGAAGTTAAATATTAGGGTTAATAATCGTCTTGTTAAACATTAAGTTGGATAACCGTAAAGTTAAATAGCGAGGTGATAACACTGAAGTTAAACGTGAAGGTTGTTACCCGTAGAGTTTTACCTTGGATGCTAAACATCCACGTTTATTACAACTTAATTTGAGTTCACGCACACTAGGGTTGGGAATGCTTTCCATTGTTCTTAAAGCCCCACAGCACGATCAACAAGCCTGTTGCTGCCAGCAGCCTGCAGGTCTACATAACAAACCCAATGACTAAAGACAGATATCCATAGATATACAGTGTGTAAAAAGAAAGCTTTAGCAACGACTGTGGAATGCGAGATAATAATCTTTGACCCAAGCAAGAGAAGAAATGCTTCACTTCTTCAGAACAAGAGTCCTTCACTAGCATCAAAACTGAGAGACTGAACACCTCAAAATTACCTCTCCATTTTGTCCATTGTCTCTGTATCCAATTGAAAAAACAGCCACTCATTGATGAAAAGTCTTTCTAAAAATGACACCCAAGTGTTGTTTACGTATTATATTAACTTGCTGGTAATGTGTGCCATTAATAACACAGTCAGTAAAGGAGACTTTAGACCAAGGGCTAATATAAGACGCTGAACTTTGGTCTGCAGTTTAGTAGAATAAATTTGCGAATTAAGGCGAACAGCGTCAAAAGCGATGGTAGTGATGATTGTACAGATCTCAAAGAGTTCATGTTCTAAATTCTCCCTTACTGTGTTAATAGTCAGTCTTCTGTCACACAATTAACGAAACGATACCACTAATATCACACCAAAATAAGGATAACATAACCTAGGCACAGCACGGCAGCATCCTAACGCCAAAACAAAACTAACAAAAACGCATAAAACACAACAGAACACCAACAAGCACAAAAAACGAAGAAACGCAATTACCAAAAACGGATGCATACGACAAAAAACACAGAACACCAAGCAAAAGAAAAAAACAGAAAGAACGAAACACAAACTAAAAAAAAAACAATAGCCCAATACCGACTAACAGAGCAAGAGCACAACACAGCCCAACAGGACTGCAACATCTGAACAGAAACACGTCACTTCAAGTTGACCAACAACGAAGCCATGTTATAGGAAGGTATTTCTCATCACGAGTGTTGGCGACCATTAGCCTGACCTACACTTCCTGAAACGTGTAAACATTAGTACGATGCAACATAAACAATATTATACCATCACAACAAACGTAAGGCTAAGAGCTAGCACAGCCAGACATCAAGGAGAATTGGAATCAAAGTAGAACCTTCACACACAACAGAACACTCAAATGTGAGGACAGAGGCTTCAAACCTCAGAAAAGGAGGGCCTAGGATATCATCAGAGGTGCACATCACCGGAAGTACACATCTCCGGAGGTACACATTACCGGAAGTGTACATCATTGGAGGTGCACATCACTAGAAGTGCACATCACAGGAGGTGCAGCTCACTGGATATACAAATTAGTCCCGAATAACTTAAACAGCGTATGTGTTTAGGGCGAAGTTAAGGAAAGAGAAGAACCAGGAGCACCTGATCACGACTTAAACACTCAGATCTGATAGGACAAGCAGGAGACTTAATGGAGAGACAGGATACAAAACAAAAAACAGATGTAAGCTAAAAACACCATTTGGGAATCAGGGTTTTCAGGAAGATGGACAGTCTGGATTAAAAATGTGGGAACAGTACTTGTACAGTTTTACGAGGTATGATAGAACCCAGGTGGACACAAATTTACTAACGAGTGTTGTTGATGAATTGTGAGGCAAAGACGAGAAACACAATGAGATTTGAAGGAATATCTTTCCCTAGTTTTATCAAGGGTAAGACAGATTGATATACTGATCACAGACCGGGCCGCAGGGGCGTTGACCCCTGGAATTCTCTCCAGGTAAACTCTCCAGGTAAACTCCCAGATTATTTGATTCTTTCTACATTATTATTATTATTATTAATTATTATTATTATTATTATTATTATTATTATTATTATTATTATTATTATTATTATAACTCACTGGTCGTCACCCACCGAAACAGGGTGACCCGAAAAATAAAAAATAAATAAAGTTTTTCTTTCATTTACATTAAGTAATTTATATAGAAGGCCATTGCTCCAGGCAATTTAGTCGCCTCTTACGACGTGCATGGCTTACAGAGGAAAGATTCTTCTTCACTTCCCCATGGAGATTATTATTATTATTATTATTATTATTATTATTATTATTATTATTAAATGAACTGGTATACCCATGTGGGTACCTCAGCCCATTGAGTGGTGGAATATAGTTCCTCACTGCAGTAATAGCAAGCTCCCCTTATTCTACAGCCATAATGGTCCTCATATAATACATATGCTTTAATCCCCATTAACCAACCAGCCATTTCCACACATCTACCAAGCAGCACACTTCCCACAGAATTATATTGTCTTGCCCGAGGAGAGCACTTGGCTGCGCAAAACCATTCGTCTCAATAAAGTCGTTACCTCTGGTAATTTACCTAATGTTTTGCCTTTTACCGGTTAGGTAAGGTCTTTTAGGAAACAGGACAAGTATTTCCTGACGCGGGTCTTGGTCATATCATGACCCGCAGCTGGAGCTTTTGGTCATCTGGCTTACCAGTCCACCTCTTTAAAAATTTTAGTTTTTATTATAACCATTTTAGCCTTTTACATCACTTTGTCTTCACAAATTATGTAGCATAATATTACATTATGTTTAGAAAACTCAAAATTATACTACAATATGATTAAACTGTTGTATAAGTATGCTATTGTATATATTCTATCACCATACATTATACGAATATAAATTATTTATACTATTATGAATTAAATGATGATAGTGGCGGTGGTATATTATCTGTCAGGAAACAGGACAACAGGAAGCAGGACAACAGGAAACAGGACAGTTATATGACGACCAACTAACCGGAGCTTTTGATTATATTACCTGGTTTACGGGAACACCCAGTTAAAAATTAAAGATCATCCTACTGTTGGGTTGGTAATTTGATTTAAAGCCTATTTACTACATGAGGCTGAGTTAACCACGTAGTGGTCATACAGTCGGGATGATCTTAGTAAGGCTGCTTCAGTCTGGTACCCATAGAGTGTGAGTTGCCTTTCCCTAGGGTAAAATTCAACCTAAAGCCGCCCTGGCTGATGGTGGTGGGGAGGAAGGCGGGGAATATCCCCCACACAGGTGGCGGGACGGGGAATATTGCGAGAGGTGATGGGTGGAGAACATCCCGAGACACGGAGGGCAGGGAATATTCCTGCTGTACAGGTCTCGTTTCCTAGTTCAAGGATTAGGGGTTGCCACCTAACAACCAGGTACCTATTTACTGCTACGTGAGCAGTGGATGCAGGTGGAGGAAGCCTAAGGTTCTGGTACCTATTTGACGCAAGGTGACCAAAGGGCCACAGTTATCTCTAGATAAAACTAAACACAGAGAGAAACATGACTCGACGAAGCTCTACACAGAGTGTAACAATATTTAATAAAGCTCTACACAGAGAGAAACATGACTGATAGAACTTTACACAGAGTGAAAAATAATTTGATATTTAATAAAGCTCTACACAGAGTGAAACATGACTTGGTAAACCTTTGCAATGTGTGCTTCTTTCCTCTCTATTTTAGCCTTCCACTGTATGGATGAAAGACCGTCACTTTACGACGTTTCTTCCACATTTACACTTTATCACTCAAAGTAGAAAAATTGACTTGATGTGTGATGCGTATGTAGTGCAGAGAGCTGCGTGTGTTTACACACATGCTCCAGAATAAGCTTTTATCGAAACATTTCGATCTGTGTTGATTATCAAATCAACAAAGACCAGAGCTTGTTCACAACGAACGGTGTTCCAATGGTTAATGGGGATTAAAACCTTTTTACTACACCTGTTCACCATCAGCTAAGAACACTTTAATACCTACAAAAGGGATTAAAGTAAAGTCTCTGTGTATTTACACCGAGAGGAATACACCTTTAGGTGTATGTTGCAAAGTGTGTCTTTTCGACGCTATCGTCCTCAGCGAGTGTGTGAGCACTTCAGGTCAGGAAAGTCAATATCGTCAGGCTTTTGCATTGTGCCGAGCGACCTGCTTTTCTGTCATGGTGTAAATCACCTCGCTTCTGGGGATTCCAAAACAGAATGAGGATTGGGTGGTGAGGGATTCTGAGAGAGTTGAGTGGGGAAGGGAGGTGGAGAGAGTTAGGGAAGATAGGGAGAGTGGGAGGAGATACGACGAGTGGAGGTAGTTTGCGAAAGGAGTTTGTGCCAGTGAAGCAGAGGTTTGGAGAGCTGTAACATGTACTTACGTTGCATTATGTGTGCTACACTCAACGAGATTAAAATGATTTTCACTTTTATGCAAGATTATTGACACTACGCAAAACTATTGATGCTTTATGGTTTATAGGGTTGACAGCTTGTCGACTACACGAGGGTCGTCAGGGCTGCCTGTTACCTGTTCGCCACCAGTCAAACTTAAGTCCTCACAAGAGAGACCCCTCACGAGCCCCCTCACTGTACGAATGTTTTATTTGTGAAAGAAATTAGAGTTCTTCTACTTATTCTCTATCCTAGTTATATTCACGATTTGGTTCATTGGTTCATAGGCAACGTACATAGTGTAAATTAATGTATATTCGTTCTGGGTGGGAATATATTCTAAACTAAAACAATCTTCTGTAAATTTCTTCATTCCCTATATTTGACTGTTCTAGTGAATGTTCTATAAGGAGGTAACCAGCGTGGCCTGGTACTGCAGGCCCACTGAGAGTACCTGTACTCGTGATAGACTGGATAATAACAAAGAGTGGACAGGGTGTAAGGAGGATGAACAGAAATGTGTAGAGGGGAAAGAGGCAGTGAAGAGAAAGAGGCAGAAGGAAGGGACGAGATAGATTCGAAGATGTAAAGGAGAGATGAGAGGAGGGAGAAGAGAGGAACAACATCCCCGAGAGTTCATCATCCACTCCAGGTATAGCCTGTGTTTACCTTCACGGTGTCTCCTAGGATCTGAACTCAAACGAAGTCCTAAGTGTCGTCTTAACCTCTTCGTCCTATCTCTTAGTAACTCTCACAACACTTTCTTGGCCTTCACTTTCTCTAACCTCGTGTCTTCATTTCTCCTCATTCCTTGACACTTCCACTGCCCTTCTATTTCCACCTCCTCTTTCTAACGCCCTTCCCATAAACTAGTTCCACTGAAGCCTTCCTATCCTCTTTCCTCTACCTATTATCTACTCTCTCCCTCTCCCCTCCCCTCTCTCAGTCTCACCCATCTCAACCACTCTATTCTTCCTCAGCTCCTCTGATGTTTAAGAAGAACCAATTTACTTTTCAAAAGATTCAAAAATTTTATCAAAATATTCTCCACCAAGAATGAAATCTTTACCCTGTAAAGCCAACCACGAAGCGCTTGGCATAGTGCTTTGAGCCTGTGTGTACTCGACAGAGCCCGAGGCTCTGTATAGTACACACAGAGGCTCTATAAATCCCCCGTCTTCCACCCATAAAAGTTGTGTGTGATTCGCTAGTGGGCCCCGTCCACACGTGACCACATCTTCCACTGCTGCATCTCTCCACTTCTTCCGGTTTCCCAATAAAAGATTTCGTACTCACGTCTCTGTATTAAACTGGTAAAGCCGCTGCTGGGAGATACGTCTCTGAAATAAAGAGACCCATATGTTGCACACGTGTCTTATTCACCACCTTGGTTCTGTCTACAATATGTCTACCTGGAGGTTCTACCTGGACGTTGTTCCGGGGGTCAACACCCCCGCGGTCCTGTCATCGATATAACCTCCTTGTGTATATTTGGGACACAGAGGCGTGACAATAGGACCGTATAAGCGATGGACAAGCAGGTGTGGTGGTAATATACGGTCGGTACACTAGAGAGAGACACTTAATCTCCCACACGTAATTGCCTTTCATTGTCTTAACCTTGAGAACGATAAGAAATTGAAACACTGTTTAAATGAATACTTCTCTTTACTTTTATAATACTACTAAAATTACTGTTTGAATATATATATATATATATATATATATATATATATATATATATATATATATATATATATATATATATATATATATATATATATATATATATATATATATATATATATATATATATATATATATATATATATATATATATATATATATATATATATATATATATATACATATATGTGTGTGTGTGTGTGTGTGTACTCACCTAATTGTACTCACCTAATTGTGGTTGCAGGGGTCGATACTCAGCTCCTGGCCCCGCCTCTTCGCTGTCCGCTACTGGGTCTCTGCTCTCCCTGCTCCATGAGCTCTATCATACCTCGTCTTAAAACTATGTATGGTTCCTGCCTCCACTATATCTTTCTCTAGACTATTCCACTTCCTGACTACTCTGTGGCTGAAGAAATGCTTCCTAACATCCCTTTGACTCATCTGAGTCTTCAGCTTCCAGTTGTGTCCCCTTGTTTCTGTGTTCCCTCTCTGGAACATCCTGTCCCTGTCTACCTTGTCGATTCCCCGCAGTATTTTGTATGTCGTTATCATGTCTCCTCTGTGTGTGTGTGTGTGTGTGTGTGAATGTACTGACACACATACACACTTGGTATTTAAACTGAGCGACTTGACGGAGGTAGAAAAATGTTTTCCTGATTCGCTACCTTCCTCTGCTGTGTCTTGCCAGACGCCAACAATGGCTATTGTCTCCATAACAAAAACACACTGCCGTTTGCAGCGCTATTCCACTTCGACAGAGGAGGTTCATGCTTTGATTAACCATCCCAAGACCCTCACTGTCTGTCTGCCTGTCTGTTTGTCTCTCTCTCTCTCTGTCTGTCTGTCTCTCTCTGTCTGTCTGTCTGTTTCTCTCCCTCTCTCTCTGTAATTCAGTAAAATAGCTACAACATCTGTAATATTAAGTTGGTACAATATATATATATATATATATATATATATATATATATATATATATATATATATATATATATATATAGTATATATATATATATGAAGCATACACCTCTCTTTGTATATACGTTATGAAGGCATAGCGAATTATTTCGTTCTTAATATCATAAATAAAAAATAAATATCAAAATTCACCAATGGTAAAGTTTACTTACACTTCCACACTTACTTTTTTTTAATAACATGAACTAGATCAAAGATTTCAGAAAAAAAAGGTAGAGGGGATTGGTGTTGGGTTTGTGGCAGGATATAGAGAAGGATGAAGCAGAACACTCACTGTAAGTTCTTGTAGTGTGTGGAGCACCTTGGGATCCAGCTCCTGGCCCCTGACGCTTTATGATCGACGTTAGTCATATGTTATTATTATTATTATTATTATTATTATTATATTTATTTGTATTATTATTAGTATTATTATTATTATTATTATTATTATTATTTTATTATTATTGGTAACTGCTGAACACAGTGAGTATATGTACACCTGAGAGAGAGAGTGTGTGTGTGTGTCTACCATCATAACAGTGAGGTACGACAGACGCAGCCTCACACAGCCTTGAGAGACGGAGTAAATTCATGTTTAACCCACGAACTTGCCTACAAACTTGCCCTTTATTCAGCAAGTTGTACTGCTTCCACCACCACAGTGACTCCACCTACTGAGTAATTACACCGTCAAACTTTGTCCTTCCCACTGATGAACTTGTCTCGCAAAACTTAATTATTTCACTTGGCGACAAAACTTAAAAATGTCAGAGAGAGAAAAAAAAACCTACTTTTGTTTGGTAATCTAAAGAGATGAAATTTGCATGGAAATAGATCACTGTGACAATTGCCAATAAATATATTTTTTTCCGAAAGTTATAATGTAAGTGGGTATTAAAATTTTAATAGTATATGTATTCAAAGTGGAGTGACCGAGTCTAGGGACAAACTATTCTGATTAGTGCTCACCTAGTTGTGCTTATTGCATGTCTACTCTTGAAGCTGTGTATAGTGTACTCATCACGTAAACATTTTATTTTACTTCCTAAAGCCGCTGTAATAGCTTATATACGTCTTTGGCTGCTATATATATTTCTTCGCATGGCCCACTCTCCTCTTCCACGTTTCTCCTTCCCGTTTTCTCTCTTATTTCCATCTCTTTTTCTTTTCTCCGGAATTCTCACAATCACGTCTACCAACGGAGGTACTCTCAGTGTAATTTCCCGATGGTACCTGGTCTGTGCTGCTGGACCAGTGGTCGCGTCGAGGTCCGTCTAGTCTCCCACTCTTGGGAAACATTTTCTCTGGCAAAATAATTATTGGAGGAAGAAGGAAAGACTCAAGTAGATCTTCCCTTCTTCTCGTGTTACACTGAACAAAAAATAATTCAGATCACTTGTCGGTAATGTGTGTTATAATGAACGATAGGTGACACGCCTTGAGTACAAACTCTGACGAGCGTGTTGTTACCTTTGATAATGAATTGGTGCCCTTGTTCCTATGTCATTAAAAATAATTTATGGGAGACCTTTATCCCCGTAGGGGTCATAAAACACCTCCAATTCCCTTTTATCAAGAGCCTTTCCTCAGCATCAAGGGTTGTTCGTACCCTGGCTTCAGGAGACTCAGGGGACCAGGCTTCACCATCCAGGGAGAAACCTCACCAAAATATCTTTCATTGAAAGTCATGGAATGATTCTAGCCTCGGAACGTGTCCTTTTATGCCGCCACACAAAGCATACCTTGTCAAATTCCCCGGATTAACCCAAAAATGGACATACACGAGGACAAAATTTACGATTTTTTTTTTTTTTTTAGAAAAACCATTCAAGGTTTTGCTGTTTCCTTAATATTTCATGCTATTTTTTTATTTTTCATATTTTTTTCTGTGAATAATGGAGGATTTTTGTGATGGTATTTGTTGTGTATTGTTACTGTTGATATGTGAGGGTTGTATCATCTGGTTTAGGCACACCCACACACACACACACACACACACAAGTATATATATATATATATATATATATATATATATATATATATATATATATATATATATATATATATATTGCAATAATTTCGCAAAAATCATTCTGAACCTAACGAGAAAAATATATTTCATTGTGTATCTTTATTATTAAATTATTGTAAACTTATCTAAATTGTATTTAGTTGGGTTAGGCTAAATTAAATTGCGCTTGTTAGAATAAGGTTAGGTAAGATTTCTAAGGTTCTTTTGGTGCAAAGTTATTAATTTTTACATTAATATAAATGGAAAAAAATATGTATCTTTAAACGTATAAGAGGAATTTTAGAAAGGACTTAATTTCAATATACATATATATATATATATATATATATATATATATATATATATATATATATATATATATATATATATATATATATAATGGATGGGGTCCACCTCTTGTGTAAATTCTGGGACCCATTGCCTCGGAGAAGTGGATAAAAAGGCTTCAAGGAAGAATATTTAGATTTCTTTCTGAAGCCATTTGAATATTCCACTTCCCCTACCACCCCATCTTTTTTATACAAACTTTATTTCAAGACAAAATACATAGGGAGTAAAACAACATAGATAACAACTCAGAGCAACATGTCAAATACTTCGTCCAGCAGTGGGCCGCGTGCATAGAACGCTGCAGGCATTTACCCTCTGGATCGCCACACTGAGTCTCTGAAAGAGGAAGCTGGTCGCCCTGTGGTCCCTGGTTTCTATGATGCGTTTCTCACCCAGCTCTTTGAGAAACTTTAGAGCACACTTGCCCCACGCTCCAAGGGTCTCCGACCCTATTGGGATGAAGTTATATCAAGGGGGAAGGCCTTCATATTTGCGAGTCTTCTGGGTCTCCCTGTGGTTGGCAGCTCCAACCTCTTCGGCTGCGGAGTATGGCAAGTAGGTGTCTGCCATTGTGGCAGCACAGGTGTAGTCCCAAGCAATGTGCTTACCATCCTTCCAGGGTAGCATAGTGGCTCCATCAGAACGATTTTGACTTCCATCAGACCTCTGCACTTGGGGTTCTCGTTGAGCTGGGCAACGGGCCGTGGCGAGGCTTCTCTTTATGATGTCGTTGACCTCCTCATGTCTAGCATATTTTCCTTCTGATGAGTGACACACGAGACCATGAAGTCCGAATTGATAAGCCGTCGCCCTGCCGCAAATACACCTATGTTCGGTGAGTATGGGGGCGGCTAGGCGACGAGCAACACCAATCCGAATGGCCTGTGGGTCGAGTCGAGTCCCCAGAGAGGAATTGGGAACAGCTAGAAGAAAATCTCCTGAGTGTGGTGCCTTCACCGCTAGGAGACGAGCTTTGTCCTTTTCTAAAGCATTGGTGAGCATTGTGTTGGCAATTTTTTCCATGATCGGTTTGTCCCAGTGGGACTGTTTGTGCTCTTTGGGAGGAGCTGGTCTACTATAGGAGTCTGCCAGGATGTCCCATCGCACGGCTGCTTCAATGAACCTGGGGTCCTGAGCTCCCACCACACCTCTCAAGCGTTCGGGGACAATCTTCTTGACTAATCCACAGGAGGCCAAACACGATGACAGAAATGCAGGTAAAGCTACCTGCGTTGCTTTGCGCACCCCTATACCTAATAGACACACTGGGAGGGTTGCCTGCTCCCATTGCCGATCATCTAGTGACAGATTCGTTGCCTTCTTAAAGATTGATCTCAGGTGTGCGTCATACTCGTTGAGTGTTGGGTTGTCAAAAGAGAGTGCACACCTCAAGAAGTAAGTGGGTCTTGGCATAGTAAGACACCTTGTGAGGAGATACAGGGCATCATGGGCATCAAGATCACTTATTCTCTCCTCCATTCTTTTCAGGTCATTCACTTTGTCCTTGAGGACCATGTCGATGGCCTGGTGACCCAGCGGTGCTCCCAGGAGGGTACTGTTGAATGGAGTGGTAGGAGTGACTTCTGGGAGGATTGTTCGCACCACATTAATTATTTCCTGATTTGTTGTGATGATTTCACACTTTGAGGGATTGAGGATGAGTCCTAAGGCTTCTCCATGTGTCTTCACCCGTTGTAGGTCCTCTAACAGGGACTCCTCAGTACCCGCCAGAGTGCCATCATCTAGGTACCAGATGTTGAGCTCGCTGCGTAGGCTGGAAGTTAGTTCTCTTACTGCCAAACAGAAGAGAAGTGGAGCGAGTGGATCACCCTGCTGAACACCCTCCGATGAGGGAATTTCATGTTCCCCAAACAAAAGAGTCGAGGGTTTGCTGTAGCCAGCTGAAATGAAGGGAAAGAGACTGGGGAACCGATCCCGAACGGCTGGCAAGACCACATCTCTCTTTACCATATTAAAGGCATTTCTAAAGTCAAGTTTGACTACGGCCTTGTCTTCTGGTAGGTCCCTGATGTAGGCCCTTGCCGCATGAGCTGCGGCTTCACTGCCTTGAGAGACCCCAAAGCCCAGTTGGTGTGGCTGTAGTAAACTGGCAGCTTCTAGGCGAATGTTTCTTACTGCTGCTTTGGCGACTAGGAGGCGAAGGGTGTTACCAACAGCAATGGGTCTGATTCCCCCATCCTTCTTCTTCAAGGCGCATAATTAGGCTCCAAAAAAGAAAGGTTTAATTTCTTCTGGGATTCGCCCAGCCAGGCAGTTGTTGACAAAAGTTGTTAATTCGGTGAGGAGGATTGATGCAGATGCTCCGAGTACTGGATTTACAATCTCTTTGAGGTGTTGTGGTCGAATTCCAGTGTAACCTCCTGCAGATCCTGCTGGAAATGACACTATCGCCTTATAGACTTCTGATTCTGGCAAAATTAATTGTTCAGTGATGGGGTCTCCTTCAGGGTTGTTGTTGATGGCTATGGTGTCCCTTGTCTGATGCTTGTCTCTTAGTGCTTGAGCTGTGGTTTCATCTTTGCAAGCTACAGTGTCGTCACTTGTAATTATTCTGATTGCTCCCACTGTGTTACCTTCTTCGATTTTTTTGCTAATCTGTGCTCAAGTTTTTTCGTTTTCAGTGGAAATTTTCTTGGGTCTACCTCTGTGATTCCTGCGATGGTGGGGCAGAGGGACACAATTATCTGTTCTTGGGTAGTTGCGCACCGACTTGATAACTGAAGTGGTTAGCAGTTTGCCTCGTCTTTCAGGAACTGCAAGACAAACATTGCCAAACAGGAGTAGGTTGCGCCATGCTTTAATGGTGCCTCGGGCTTCTAAATTGGTGGAACCTCCATTCACCTGCTTAAGAAGGTCTGTGAATTTCCCAGCTGCATATGGGCGAGCTGCCTTAGGAATGTGGGATATATATATATATATATATATATATATATATATATATATATATATATATATATATATATATATATATATATATATATAAGTTTGGTGCCAGGTGTAAATGATAATGGGAGCCCTTTGATTGAACTTTGTATAGAAAGGGGTTTAGTTATAGGTAATACATATTTTAAGAAAAAGAGGATAAATAAGTATACAAGATATGATGTAGGGCGTAATGATAGTAGTTTGTTGGACTATGTATTGGTAGATAAAAGACTGTTGAGTAGACTTCAGGATGTACATGTTTATAGAGGGGCTACAGATATATCAGATCACTTTTTAGTTATAGCTACAGTGGGAGTAAAAGGTAGATGGGATACAAGGAAAATAGAATCAGTAAGTAAGAGAGAGGTGAAGGTTTATAAACTAAAAGAGGAGGCAGTTAGGGTAAGATATAAACAACTATTGGAGGATAGATGGGCTAGTGAGAGTGTAGGCAATGGGGTTGAAGATGTATGGGGTAGGTTTAACAATGTAGTGTTAGAGTGTTCAGCAGAAGTTTGTGGTTACAGGCGAGTGGGTGCGGGAGGGAAGATGAGCGATTGGTGGAATGATGATGTAAAGAGAGTAGTAAGGGAGAAAAAGTTAGCATATGAGAGGTTTTTACAAAGTAGAAGTGATGCAAGGAGGGAAGAGTATATGGAGAGAAAAAGAGAGGTTAAAAGAGTGGTGAAGCAATGTAAAAAGAGAGCAGATGAGAGAGTGGGTGAGATGTTATCAGCAAATTTTGTTGAAAATAAGAAAAAGTTTTGGAATGAGATTAATAAGTTGAGGAAGCCTAGAGAACAAATGGATTTGACAGTTAAAAATAGGAGAGGAGAGTTATTAAATGGAGAGTTTGAGGTATCGGGAAGATGGAGAGAATATTTTGAGGAGTTGTTAAATGTTGATGAAGACAGGGAAGCTGTGATTTCGTGTGTAGGGCAAGGAGGAATAACATCTTGTAGGAGTGTGGAAGAGCCAGTTGTGAGTGTAGGGAAGTTCGTGAGGCAGTGGGTAGAATGAAAGGGGTAAGGCAGCTGGGATTGATGGGATAAAGATAGAAATGTTAAAAGCAGGTGGGGATATAGTTTTGGAGTGCTTGGTGCTATTATTTAATAAATGTATGGACGAGGGTAAGGTACCTAGGGATTGGCAGAGAGCGTGTATTGTTCCTTTGTATAAATGCAAAGGGGACAAAAGAGAGTGCAAAATTATAGGGAATAAGTCTGTTGAGTGTACCTGGTAAAGTGTATGGTAGAGTTATTATTGAAAGAATTAAGAGTAAGACAGAAAGTAGGATAGCAGATGAACAAGGGGCTTTAGGAAAGGTAGGGGTGTGTAGACCAAGTGTTTACAGTGAAACATATAGGTGAACAGTATTTGGATAAGGGTAAAGATGTTTTTGTGGCATTTATGGATTTGGAAAAGGCGTATTATAGGGTAGATAGGGGGGCAATGTGGCAGATGTTGCAGGTGTATGGAATAGGAGAAAGGTTACTGAAAGCAGTGAAGAGTTTTTATGAGGATAGTGAGGCTCAGGTTAGAGTGTGTAGGAGGGAAGGGGACTATTTCCCAGTAAAAGTGGGCCTTAGACAAGGATGTGTGATGTCACCGTGGTTGTTCAATATATTTATAGATGGGGTTGTAAGAGAAGTGAATGCGAGGGTCTTGGCAAGAGGTGTTGGGCTAAAAGATAAAGAAGCAAATACAAAGTGGGAGTTGTCACAGTTGCTTTTTGCTGATGACACTGTGCTTTGGGAGATTCTGAAGAGAAGTTGCAGAGGTTGGTGGATGAATTTGGTAGGGTGTGTAAAAGAAGAAAATTGAAAGTGAATATAGGAAAGAGTAAGGTGATGAGGATAACAAAAAGAATAGGTGACGAAAGATTGGATATCAGATTGGAGGGAGAGAGTATGGAGGAGGTGAATGTATTCAGATATATGGGAGTGGACATGTCGGCGGATGGGTCTATGAAGGATGAGGTGAATCATAGAATTGATGAGGGAAAAGGGTGAGTGGAGCACTTCGAAGTCTGTGGAGACAAAGAACCTTGTCCATGGAAGTAAAGAGGGAATGTATGAGAGTATAGTTATACCAACGCTCTTATATGGGTGTGAAGCATGGGTGATGAATGTTGCAACGAGGAGAAGGCTAGAGGCAGTGGAAATGTCATGTCTGAGGTCAATGTGTGGTGTGAATATAATGCAGAGAATTCGAAGTTTGGAAATTAGGAGGAGGTGCGGGATTACCAAAACGATTGTCCAGAGAGCTGAGGAGGGGTTGTTGAGGTGGTTTGGACATGTAGAGAGAATGGAACGAGACAGAGTGACTTCGAGAGTGTATAAATCTGTAGTGGAGGGAAGGCGGGGTAGGGGTCGGCCTAGGAAAGGGTGGAGGGAGGGGGTAAAGGAAGTTTTGTGTGCGAGGGGCTTGGACTTCCAGCAAGCATGTGTGAGCGTATTTGATATGAGTGAATGGAGGCATATGGTTTTTAATACTTGACGTGCTGTTGGAGTGTGAGCAAAGTAACATTTATGAAGGGATTCAGGGAAACCGGCAGGCCGGACTTGAGTTCTGGAGATGGGAAGTACAGTGCCGGCACTCTGAAGGAGGAGTGTTAATGTTGCAGTTTTATAACTGTAGTGTAAAGCACCCCTCTGGCAAGACAGCGATGGAGTGAATGATGATGAAAGTTTTTCTTTTTCGGGCCACCCTGCCTTGGTGGGAATCGGCCGATGTGTTAATTCTTCTTGTAGGTTCGCCGGTATGTCCGGCCCGGGTCTTCTCCAATAAAAAAAAAAAAAAAAAAAATATATATATATATATATATATATATATATATATATATATATATATATATATATATATATATATATATATATATATCTCCATTGGGAAGAGGAACAGAATTCTTCCTCCGTAAGCCATGCGTGTCGTAAGAGGCGACTAAAATGCCGGGAGCAAGGGCTAGTAACCCTTCTCCTGTATATATTACTAAATGTAAAAGGAGAAACTTTCGTTTTTCTTTTGGGCCACCCCGCTTCAGTGGGAAACGGCCGACGTGTTGAAAGAAAAGAAAGATATATATATATATATATATATATATATATATATATATATATATATATATATATATATATATATATATATATATATATAGAGTATATAAGGAGGTACCACCTATGGACCTGTGCTGGAGACCCTCATCCTCAGAAAAAGAATAAACTTACTTCAGGGAAAACTCAAGAATCTGTTTAAATATTGTCTTCTCCTACCACCCTCTATATTCTATGTAGACTATATTTAAAGACAAAATACATTGACAAAAATACAATAGGGAGTAGAACAACATAGATAACATCTCAGAGATATATCTCTAATACTTCGTCTAGCTTCCCGGCGGTGGGACGCGTGCCCAGAATGCTGCAGGCATTTCCCCTCTGGATCGCAACACTGAGTCTTTGAAAGAGGAAGCAGGACGCTCTGTGATCCTTGGTTTCTGTGATGAGTTTTTTACCCAGCTCTTTGAGGAACTTTAGAGCCCACTTGCCCCTTGCTCCACGGGTCTCCGACCCTTCTGGGATGAAGTTATAGCAAGGGGGAAGGCCTTCATATTTGTGGGTCTTCTGGGTCTCCCTGCAGCTAGCGGCTCCACCCCCTTCAGCTTCGGAGTATGGCAAGTAGGTGTCTGCCAATGTGGTGGCACAGGTGTAGTCCCAGGCAATCTGCTTACCATCCTTCCAGGGTAGCATAGTGGCTCCATCAGGACGCTTTTGACTTCCGTCAGACCTCTGTACTTGGGGTTCTCGTTGAGCTGGGCAACGGGCTGTGGCGAGGCTTCTCTTTATGATGTTGTTGACCTCCTCATGTCCAGCATACTTCCCGTCTGATGTGTGACACACGAGACCATGAAGTCCAAATTGATCAGCCGTCGCCCTGCCGCAAATACACCTATATTCAGTGAGTATGGGGGCGGCTAGGTGAAAAGCAATACCAATCCGAATGGCCTGTGGGTCGAGTCGAGTGCTCAGAGAGGAACTGGGAACTGCTAAAAGGAAATCTCCTGAATGTTCACCGCTAAGAGACGAGCTTTGTCCTTTCCTGAAGCGTTGGTGAGCATTGTGTTGGCGATTTTTCCGTGATCGGTTTGTCCCAGTGGAACTGTTTGTACTCTTTGGGAGGAGCTGGTCTACTGGAGGAGTCTACAGGCGTGTCCCACCGCACGGCTGCTTCAATGAACCTGGGGTCTTGATCTCTTACCGCCCGCACCTCTCAAGCGTTCGGGGACAATCTCCTTGACTACTCCACTGGAAACCAAACACGATTGCACCTCTAGTGCAAATTGTGGGACCCATAACCTCAGAGAAGTGGCTAAAAAGGCTTCATAGAAAAATATTTCGATTTCTTCCTGAAGCCATTTGAATGTTCCACTTCCCCTATCACCTCATCTTTTAATTAGCTGGTACAAAGCTGGCATATACAGTACATGAGGTTCGAGAGATACATTTCAGGTACATATTGCTACGTGTTTATCTCAGATTACAATGCGATAATCCAGCTCTTCAGAGCTGGGGCGCTTACCCAGAAAACTAGCTACCCTGTGATCCCTAGTTTCCCTGATGAGTCTTTTGCCTAGCTCCTTCAGGAACTTAGATGCACTCTTTCCCCATGGGCTCCATATGCATTTTTTTTTTCAGTGGAATCAAGAGGAATCACTCGTGAGAAAAGGCCATAAAGTGGTACAGGTAAGAATTCCGTTTCGGAGGAAAAGTGGATGAAAATGTCTGGAGTAAAGTGTAATCCTTGCTGGCCCACTTTACATATATTCTGAGTGGTCCGATATTCCCGGTAAAATGTTTGCCTAAACTGATGAAGAATATTTTATCAAGTTAGGCTTGACAACAACAAAAGTATTCCACCTTATAAATAATGTAAAAATATTTTTATACTATTGCTATAATTTTGTATAAATATATGTAGTGTTTACGCAGTAACTTGTAGTAGAAAGTATGCTGTTTTGGCTAGAAGCTACTATAATATACCCAAGCGCGTCGAAAATTCATGAGTGTGGGAAAGCCACGTTGGTTACAACGGAGGCAGAGGAAACAAAATCAAGCAGAAATATTATGTGAACGTACCCGAGGTAACTCCAGCGTATTAGGCTCGCTGTGTGAGTTCTGATGGTGTGGTCCAGTTTTATGAGGCCCTGAAAATGTTTAGAGGTGCATTGATGAGGTTCCGTCTATTTTATGCCTAACTCATGACGTTTTATGAGGCGGGGGATTCTATTTGGCGGGCCTTGCCGCCAAATTGAATTTGTTCATTAGGTTCCACCTGGAAATGGTTTTGCTCATTAGCTTCGGTAACCAAACTGGTTTTATTTCTAACTTAGTTGTGTGTGTGTGTGTGTGTGTGTGTGTGTGTGTGTGTGTGTGTGTGTGTGTGTGTGTGTGTGTGTGTGTGCGCTTGTTTGTATTTAATAACAACAATATTCACTTCTTACAATTTTAAAATTCATCTGATATTAAATGGAAATATTATCCTCATATGATTTTCTTTTTAATATATTTACAAAAACACTAGGGTTTTGCCTACGGCTTCTGACGTGTTTTGTTTTTAATTATTCAGTATATCAAAAGTATTTCCAGTTTATATTCTCACTCAAGAAGATTTTTTTATGTTAAGTAAAAGGACACAATTGCAACTAATGTGACATTTTATTGTGGCAACGTTTCGCTCTCCAGGAGCTTTCTCAAGCCGTTACCTGGCTTGAAAAAGCTCCTGGAGAGCGAAACGTTGCCACAATAAAATGTCACATAACATAAGAACATAAGAAAGGAGGAACACTGCAGCAGGCCTGTTGGCCCATACTAGGCAGGCCTTCACAATCCGTCCCACTAACAGAATATTTGCTCAACCCAATTTTCAAAGCTACCCAAGAAATAAGCTTTGACAATTCTACCCACTCATGCACGAGTCCCACTCAAATCCAACCCCTCTCACTCATGAATTTATCCAACCTAAATTTGAAACTACCCAAGGTCCTAGCTTCAATAACCCTACTAGGCAGACTGTTCCACTCATCAACTACCCTATTTCCAAACCAATACTTTCCTATATCCTTTCTAAATCTAAACTTATCTAACTTGAATCCATTATTGCGGGTTCTCTCTTGGAGAGATATCCTCAAGACCTTATTTATATCCCCTTTGTTAATACCCATTTTCCACTTGTATACCTCGATCATGTCTCCCCTCATTCTACGTCTTACAAGTGAATGTAATTTTAGGGTCTTCAATCTTTCTTCGTAAGGAAGATTTCTAATGCTATGTATTAATTTAGTCATTCTACGCTGAATGTGGCAATTGTGTCCTTTTACTTAACATATTGTCGGTAATTCTACCAATATTATTACACGATTTTTTTAGGAGTTCTGTTGTGTAGTGCTCTTAATTTAATGAAACGGAATTAACCTTCCCTTCCTGGGATCAAACTTGATTACCTCCCTTTTTCCAGGCTCTATACAATAATAATAATAATAATAATAATAATAATAATAATAATAATAATAATAATAATAATAATAATAATAATTACAGGGGTCAGTGTTGGGCCCTTTGTTGTTCACAATTTACATAAACGACATAGATAAGGGAATAAATAGCAACATAAGCAAGTTTGCCGATGACACCAAAATAGGCCGTCGGAAGTACCGGCGAACCAAGAAGACGATAGGCTGTCGAATTCATTTTGACGAGGACATTAGAGCACTCCAGGATGATTTGAATAGACTGATGCAGTGGTCGGAGAAGTGGCAGATGCAGTTTAATATAGACAAATGCAAAGTTCTAAACATTGGACAGGAAAATAGCCTTGCCACATATAAACTAAATAATGTAGATCTTAATACTACTGATTGCGAAAAGGATTTGGGAGTTCTGGTTAGCAGTAATCTAAAACCAAGACAACAGTGCATAAGTGTTCGCAATAAAGCTAATAGAATCCTTGGCTTCATATCAAGAAGCATAAATAATAGGAGTCCTCAGGTAGTTTTTCAACTCTATATATCTTTGGTCAGGTCTCATTTAGATTATGCTGCACAGTTTTGGTCACCGTATTACAGAATAGATATAAATGCAATGGAAAACGTACAGAGGAGGATGACAAAGTTGATCCCATGTATCAGAAATCTTCCCTATGAGGATAGACTGAGGGCCCTGAATCTGCACTCTCTAGAAAGGCGTAGAATTAGGGAGGATATGATTGACGTGTGTAAATGGAAAACAGGAATAAATAAAGGGCATGTAAATAGCGTACTAAAAATATGTAGCTTAAACAGGACTCGCAGCAATGGCTTCAAGTTGGAACAATTCAGATTCAGGAAGAATATAGGAAAGCATTGGTTTGGTAATAGAGTTGTGGATGAGTGGGGGAAAAAACTCCCAAGTACAGTTATAAAAGCTAAAAAGTTTTGTAGTTTAAAAAATAGGTTTGATAAATACATGAGTGGGTGTGGGTGGGTGTGAGTTGGACTTGACTAGCTTGTGCTACTAGGTCAGATGCCGTGCTCCTACATTAAGTAAATGTGACCTGACCTGACTAGGTTAGGGCATTGGCTTAAGCCGGTAGGAGACTTGGATCTGCCTCGCATGGGTCAGTAGGCCTGCTGCAGTGTTCCCTCTTTCTTATGTTCTTAATACTAATAATAATAACAATAATAATAATAATATAAATCGGTGTATTGCTCTGGGTACTCCTGATCCCCAGTATGTCCCAGGAAGTGAATAATGGGTACCTGGGAATTATTGAACTCTTCCCTTAACTCTTCCCCAGAGGGGTTGTTGTGAGGTGTCTGGAGTTCAATTGAACTTTCTCCTGGCAAGACGGGCGAGATGAGGATCAGAATGTCGTACTGGAAAACTCTGGGTTTTATTTGGGATCTACGTTTCGCTCTGTCAAATTATGACTTGATTAAGCTCCACACGCAGCGTGACATGACTCGATAAACTCTATACACAGAGCGAGACATGACTTTATTAAGCTCTGCATAGAGCGAGACATGGCTTGATAAAGATGTAAACAATCCGAGGCATGACGTGATAAAGCTCTACACAGAGCGAGACATGACTTGGTAAAGCTCTACACAGAGCGAGACATGACTTGATAAAGCTCTACACAGCGAGACATGACTTGATAAAACTCTAAACAGAGCGAGACATGACTTGATAAAGCTCTACACAGAGCAAGACAAGACTTGATAAAGCTCCAATCAGTGTTAGGCATGACTTGTTAAAGCTCTGCATAGAGCGAGACATGGCTTGGTAAAGTTCTACACAGAGCGAGACATGACTTGGTAAAGCTCTACACAGAGCGAGACATGACTTGGTAAAGCTCTACACAGAGCGAGACATGACTTGGTAAAGCTCTACACAGAGCGAGACATGACTTGATAAAGCTCAACACAGAGCGAGACATGACTTGGTAAAGCTCTACACAGAGCGAGACATGACTTGATAAAGCTCTACACAGAGCGATACATGACTTGATAAAGCTCTACACAGAGCGAGACATGACTTGGTAAAGCTCTACACACAGCGAGGCATGACTTGGTAAAGCTCTACACAGAGCGAGACATGACTTGGTAAAGTTCTACACAGATCGAGACATGGCTTGGTAAGGCTCTACACAGAGCGAGACATGACTTGGTAAAGCTCTACACAGAGCGAGACATGACTTGGTAAAGTTCTACACAGATCGAGACATGGCTTGGTAAAGCTCTACACAGAGCGAGACATGACTTGGTAAAGCTCTACACAGAGCGAGACATGACGTGATAAAACTCTAAACAGAGCGAGACATGACTTGGTAAAGCTCTACACAGAGTGAGACATGACTTGGTAAAGCTCTACACTGAGCGAGACATTAATTAATAAAGCTCTACACAAACCTCAACCTGTCTATTCCGAGCATACGTAAACTCAGGTCAGTTCCTGATCTCCCAGGCTGTGGCACGCGCCTTTTACTGCGCGTACCAACACCATGAATAATGGAGCCATCAACCAAAAAGACCTGGTTTTGGATCACAAATCAACAACAGGTTAGACCTTTTCAAAATATTTCATTTCCAATATTTTGAAAATAAAATTCACAAATATTTATTTTTTTTCACCCGGATTCAATTCCGTGGATCGAGAGCCTCTCACCAGTATCCAGGCAACCCATTTTGAAGGGGAGAAGAAAAGAGAGGGAAATAGAGTGGAATAAATTTTCTTATCTAGTGTTTGATTTATTGACATGATAAACTGCTATGAAGATACATAGTGTGAGGGGTCGTAATGGTGGTGAGTTGCAGCTGGTGGTCGTGTGATAGTAGTGGTGGTGGTGGTAACTGGAGTTAGTTAATGGGATTTAATGTTTATCTACTACACGAGGGTCATGAAGGCTGCAGTCACCTGTACACCACCAGTCAAAAATACTAAAATACCTTAAATATTGAATAAAATAAACTCTCAGTGTATATACTCTATGAGTGTCGTGGTGATGGTGAGTATATACAGAGAAAGTTGAGCATATATCGGTGAATATACACTGCTACACTTATTGTATGTGAACAGTATATACCAAATACAATATTGAAGCAACAAGGTCTCTACTTTGACTCCTGTTAAGATACATTAGTCTCAGAAAGTCAACATAATTGCAAGGTTAACCAGTAGTTGCTGGTGTTGCAGCTACTGGTGTTGCTGCTACTGGTGATGTTGCTGGTGTTTCTGCTACTGGTGATGCTGCTGGTGTTGCTGCTACTGGTGTTGCTGCTACTGGTGTTGCTGCTACTTTTGTTGCTGCTACTGGTGTTGCTGCTACTGGTGTTGCTGCTACTGGTGATGTTGCTGGTGTTGCTGCTACTAGTGATGCTGCTACTGGTGATGCTGCTGGTGTTGCTGCTACTGGTGTTGCTGCTACTGGTGTTGCTGCTACTGGTGATGTTGCTGGTGTTGCTGCTACTGGTGTTGCTGCTACTGGTGATGCTGCTGGTGTTGCTGCTACTGGTGTTGCTGCTACTGGTGTTGCTGCTACTGGTGATGCTGCTACTGGTGATGCTGCTGGTGTTGCTGCTACTGGTGTTGCTGCTACTGGTGATGTTGCTGGTGTTGCTGCTACTGGTGTTGCTGCTACTGGTGATGCTGCTGGTGTTGCTGCTACTGGTGTTGCTGCTACTGGTGTTGCTGCTACTGGTGATGCTGCTGGTGTTGCTGCTACTGGTGTTGCTGCTACTGGTGTTGCTGTTACTGGCGTTGCAGCTACTGGTGATGTTGCTGGTGTTGCTGCTACTGGTGTTGCAGCTACTGGTGTTGCTGCTACTGGTGATGTTGCTGGTGTTGCTGCTACTGGTGTTGCAGCTACTGGTGTTGCAGCTACTGGTGTTGCAGCTACTGGTGATGCTGCTGGTGTTGCTGCTACTGGTGTTGCTGCTACTGGTGTTGCTGTTACTGGCGTTGCAGCTACTGGTGATGTTGCTGGTGTTGCTGCTACTGGTGTTGCAGCTACTGGTGTTGCTGCTACTGGTGATGTTGCTGGTGTTGCTGCTACTGGTGTTGCAGCTACTGGTGTTGCAGCTACTGGTGTTGCAGCTACTCGTGATGTTGCTGGTGTTGCTGCTACTGGTGTTGCTGCTACTGGTGTTGCAGCTACTGGTGATGCTGCTGGTGTTGCAGCTACTGATGTTGCAGCTACTGGTGTTGCAGCTACTGGTGTTGCAGCTACTGGTGTTGCAGCTACTGGTGATGTTGCTGCTACTGGTGTTGCAGCTACTGGTGTTGCAGCTACTGGTGTTGCTGCTACTGGTGTTGCTGCTACTGGTGATGTTGCTGGTGTTGCTGCTACTGGTGTTGCAGCTACTGGTGTTGCAGCTACTGGTGTTGCAGCTATTGGTGTTGCTGCTACTGGTGTTGCTGCTACTGGTGATGCTGCTGGTGTTGCTAATACTGGTGTTGCTGCTACTGGTGTTGCTGCTACTGGTGTTACTGCTACTGGTGTTGCTGCTACTGGTGTTGCAGCTATTGGTGTTGCTGCTACTGGTGTTGCTGCTACTGGTGATGCTGCTGGTGTTGCTGCTACTAGTGTTGCTGCTACTGGTGATGCTGCTGGTGTTGCAGCTACTGGTGTTGCTGCTACTGGTGTTGCTGCTACTGGTGATGCTGCTGGTGTTGCTGCTACTGGTGTTGCTGCTACTGGTGTTGCTGCTACTGGTGTTGCAGCTATTGGTGTTGCTGCTAGTGGTGTTGCTGCTACTGGTGATGCTGCTGGTGTTGCTGCTACTGGTGTTGCTGCTACTGGTGTTGCTGCTACTGGTGTTGCAGCTACTGGTGTTGCTGCTACTGCTGTTGCTGCTACTGGTGATGCTGCTGGTGTTGCTGATACTGGTGTTGCTGCTACTGGTGTTGCTGCTACTGGTGATGCTGCTGGTGTTGCTGCTGGTGTTGCTGTTACTGGTGTTGCTGCTACTGGTGATGCTGCTGGTGTTGCTGCTACTGGTGTTGCTGCTACTGGTGTTGCTGCTACTGGTGTTGCAGCTACTGGTGTTGCTGCTACTGCTGTTGCTGCTACTGGTGATGCTGCTGGTGTTGCTGCTACTGGTGTTGCTGCTACTGGTGTTGCTGCTACTGGTGATGCTGCTGGTGTTGCTGCTACTAGTGTTGCTGCTACTGGTGTTGCTGCTGGTGGTGCTGCTACTGGTGTTGCTGCTACTGGTGTTGCTGCTGGTGGTGCTGCTACTGGTGTTGCTGCTACTGGTGTTGCTGCTGGTGGTGCTGCTACTGGCGTTGCTGCTACTGGTGTTGCTGCTACTGCTGATGCTGCTTGTGTTGCTGCTACTGGTGGTGCTGCTACTGGCGTTGCTGCTGATGTTGCTGCTACTGGTGTTGCTGCCACTGGTATTGCTGCTGATGTTTCTGCTACTGGTGTTGCTGCTACTGGTGTTGCTGCTGATGTTGCTGCTACTGGTGTTGCTGCTACTGGTGTTGCTGCTACTGGTATTGCTGCTGATGTTGCTGCTACTGGTGTTGCTGCTACTGGTGTTGTTGCTACTGGTGTTGCTGCTGATGTTGCTGCTACTGGTGTTGCTGCTACTGGTGTTGCTGCTACTGGTGTTGCTGCTACTGGTGTTGCTGCTACTGGTGATGCTGCTGGTGTTGCTGCTACTGGTGATGCTGCTGGTGTTGCTGCTGCTGGTGTTGCTGCTACTGGTGTTGCTGCTGATGTTGCTGCTACTGGAGTTGCTGCTGAAGTTGCTGCTACTGGTGTTGCTGCTACTGGTGATGCTGCTGGTGTTGCTGCTACTGGTGTTGCTGCTCCTGGTGTTGCTGCTACTGGTGTTGCTGCTACTGGTGTTGTTGCTACTGGTGTTGCTGCTACTGGTGTTGCTGCTACTGGTGTTGCTGCTACTGGTGTTGCTGCTACTGGTGTTGCTGCTACTAGTGTTGCTGCTACTGGTGTTGCTGCTGATGGTGTTGCTGCACTGGTGTCGCTGCTACTGGTGTTGCTGCTATTGGTGTTGCATCTACTGGTGTTGCTGCTACTGGTGATGCTGCTGGTGTTGCTCCTACTGGTGTTGCTGCTCCTGGTGTTGCTGCTACTGGTGTTGCTGCTACTGGTGTTGCTGATGTCGTTGCTTCTGGTGTTGCTGCTATTGGTGTTGCTACTACTGGTGTTACTGCTGATGTTGCTACTGGTGTTGCTGCTGGTGTTGCTGCTACTCGTGTTGCTGCTGCTGGTGTTGCTACTGCTGGTGTTTATGCTGCTGGTATTACTCCTTTTGGCGTTGCTGTTACTGTTGCTGCCCACGTCTCCTAACAAGAACAATAACAATGCAGGTGCCAATACTGATTGGATAAGCTTGCAACTTGGTATGTGAACCCTGGTATTCTCAGCTGAAACCTTCTTGTTCACAGAGTTCAACTCCCAGTAGCAGGAGGTGGTGATGCGTGGGTCCTTCCTGGTGAAGGACTCTTTGTTTCCTAGGACATAAACTACAGTTATCTACCTATCAGATCACGTCTGACTGCCTAATATTCCTTATGAATATAGTACTACTTCTACTATTACTACTGTTAGTGTTACTACTACTACAAATAATAATAATAATAATAATTATTGAGATTCTGCATTACTCTCTTGGGATGCTGTATCTCGTAATTTCTTATGTCTTCTTATACACTCGTTAAATTACAGTCATATATATATTTTTATCATTTATGTTAATGTAAAAATTAATAATTTTGTACCAAAAGTACCTTAGAAAACTTACCTAACCTTATTATAACAAGCGCAATTTTATTTAGCTTAAACAAATCAGATATATTTTAGATAAGTTTACAGTAATCTAATAATAAACAAACAACGAAAATTTTTTTTTCATTAGGTTCAGAATGATTTTTGCAAAATTATTGCCTAAAAAAATTTTCGCTTGCCTTATTCGGAAAGAAGAGCGTTGCTATTTAACCCAAAATCGCAAGTTTTACCTATCTGGCACGACATATAGAGAGTGGACCTAGTAGCGACCAGTGAAGAGGCGGGGCCAGGAGCTATGCCTCGACCCCTACAACCACAATTAGTTGAGTACACAGCCAATAAAATCACACATAAGCAACATCACACACACACAAACATTACACACACAGCCAACAACATCACACACACAAACATTACTCACACATAAGCAACATCACACACACAAACATTACTCACACAAACATCACACACACAAACATCACTCACACAGCCAACAACATCACACACACAAACATTACTCACACAAACATCACACACACAAACATCACTCACACAGCCAACAACATCACACACACAAACATTACTCACACAAACATCACACACACAAACATCACTCACACAACCAACAACATCACACACACAAACATTACTCACACAAACATCACACACACAAACATCACTCACACAGCCAACAACATCACACACACAAACATTACTCACACAAACATCACACACACAAACATCACTCACACAACCAACAACATCACACACACAAACATCACACACACAAACATCACACACACAAACATCACACACACAACCAACAACATCACATATTCTACCAACAATTTCACTCGACCAACCCAAGACTCTTAACCTTCACGAGATAATGAAAAAGAAACTTAACCTCGACCGACTTATAACTTTACCTTTAAGCTTCTTCACTTTATACATATTTTTCCAATAGTTTACACGTAAATATTTTAAACTAAAAATGAAATGAATTGGTAAATTATTTAAATAATATCTTTACTAGGTCCACTCTCATCCTGCTCCATGAGCTTTATCATACCTCTTCTTAAAGCTGTGTATGGATCCTGCCTCCACTACATCACTCTAAAGATTGTTCCACTTCCTGACAACTCTATGGCTGAAGAAATACTTCCTAACATCCCTGTGACTCACCTGAGTTTTCAACTTCCAGTTGTGACGCCTTGTTGCTGTGTCCCCTCTTTGAAACAATCTGTCTGTATCCACTTTGTCAATTCCTCTCAGTATTTTGTATATAGTTATCATGTCCATCTATCCCTCCTGTCCTCCAGTGTCCTCAAGTAGATTTCCCTTATCCCCTCCTCATAGGACATACCTCTTAGCTCCGGGACTAGTCTTGTTGCAAACCTTAGCACTTTCTCTAATTTCCTGACGTGCTTGACCAGTCGTGGATTCCATACTGGTGCAGCATACTCCAGTATGGGTCTGACGTACACTGTGTACAGTCTTGAATGACTCCTTATTAAGGTGTCATTCTTTATTTAAGTTTCCCAGGCGCCTATATGCTGCATCAGTTATTTGGTCCGCCTCAGGAGACGTTCTCGGTATGATACTCACCCCTCCTTTACCTTGCGTAAGATTTGCAGCCTTTGGCCCCTTAGCATTTACTCCGTCTGCAGTCTTCTTTGACCTTCCCTAGTCTTCATCACTTTGCACTTGGTGGGGCTAAACTCCAGGAGCCAATTGTTGGACCAGGTTTGCAGCCTGTGTGTGTGTGTGTGTGTGTGTGTGTGTGTGTGTGTGTGTGTGTGTGTGGTGTGAGTGTGTGTGAGTGTGTGTGTGTGTGTGTGTGTGTGTGTGTGTGTGAGTGTGTGTGTGTGAGTGTGTGTGTGTGTACTCACCTATTTGTACTCACCTATTTGTGGTTGCAGGGGTCGAGTCATAGCTCCTGGCCCCGCCTCTTCACTGATTGCTACTAGGTCCTCTCTCTCCCTGCTCCATGAGCTTTATCAAACCTAGTCTTAAAACTATGTATGGTTCCTGCCTCCACTATGTCGCTTTCTAAGCTATTCCACTTCCTGACAACTCTATGACTGAAGAAATACTTCCTAACATCCCTTTGACTCATAGGAGTCTTCAACTTCCAATTATGACCCCTTGTTTCTGTGTCCCCTCTCTGGAACATCTTGTCTCTGTCCACCTTATCTATTCCTCGCAGTATTTTATATGTCGTTATCATGTCTCCCTAACCCTCCTGTCCTCTAGTGTCGTCAGGCCGATTTCCCTTAACCTTTCTTCGTAGGACAATCCCTTAGCTCTGGGACTAGTCTTGTTGCAAACCTTTGCACTTTCT